>KK114773.1:306859-343164 GCA_000611955.2 Stegodyphus mimosarum
ATCATATTGCTGAACTTTGAAACCATTAAAAAAAAAAAAAAAACTATGCTGCCTAAATAATAAAAAAAATCATTTATCCATTATATGGAATTTTGTGCAATAATTTTTATAAGATTTATACACAGATTTTGCTCAACTAAAATTTATTTAATTAAAATAAAATTTATGCTGAAATTTTAAGATCACACTAAAGTACAATGGTCTCAAACTAGCAGCCTGTATGCCACATGCAACCCCTGAAGCAATTTTATGCAGTTTTTGAATACATAATAATTATGTATTTGTTTCAAATATGGTGCTGCAAAGATTTTAATTGTTTGAAATCCAAGTTTAAATCACTTTCATTATCATTAAAAACTAATGTGAATAATGCATCTGAAAACCACAAATTTAGCTAATTTATTTATTATGCAATATAAATCTTACTCAAAGATTGGAGATACAGATTTCATTAACTTTTCCTTATCAAAAAATAAATACATTCCAGATTTTTCCACTAAGAATAATTGCTTTGTTTGGGAATACATGAGGCATATTTTTAAAGTAAGCACTACTTGGAAATAAAAAAGAAAGATGTAAAATTTTCTTATCAATTTTAGGTATTTTTCTGTTATCAGGACCATTCAGAAATGTATGTATGCATGTATGTTTGGATGTATGTATTCATTGTATGCATGTATATGTGTATGAACATATGTGTGTATACACACAAATATATATATATATATATAGATACATATACACATTTCTGTATCTGGTCCCAAACAAGGAAATACCCAATCATTTTATTTTGCATGGACCACAATAAAAACTTATGATTTTGGTGAATTTATATTTTTTGAATATACTATTTTATGCTTTTACATTTAATATACAAACAGTAGACAAAGAATTTTATATTTCCACTAGCAGCAATTCATGATCGACTGGATATATATCTTAACACATTTGATGCAAGTAAAAATGATATTTCCATCCTTAGAAGTCAGATTACAAAATATAAATTTAATGGTTATAAATGTTGTTTATATTTTACTAATAAAATCATAAAACCATTTTTTTTCCTGTTTAGTGCAGTATTTTTTTTCATACTAAGTGGCAGTGAACATGTTCATAAAAATAACCCAATACAGCAACTTTTGAAGATGAATTTTTTTCACAAAAAATCATGTTTATTACATACCTGAGTGGCATGACCACCTTTACGCAGTCAGGAGATTTTTTTTAAACATGGTACATTGTAATACTTGGACATAATTTAAAATGTAAATTGTTTGGTCACTTGGTCTGTCACTTAGATTATAATTTAAAATTTTTCGTTTTCCTATTTTCTTTAATAATAACAATATTATCTTAATGAATGGAAGTTTATGACAACAGAGACTAAAGTACATAATTATTAAAATGGCTCTAGTGTAGAATTGGGTGCCCCTTGTTTTTTGGCGATGAAACCCCATTTCTGTTTACCATGAGAGTTTTAACATGGTTTTAGCTTCTTGATTTATTTAATTGAAAATAAATCGATGTGCACATGGACAAAGTCAAAATGTGCAATGACTAGTTTGTGCAATTCTCTGATGTTTTTGTTAAGTGAAAATAGGTCGATGTGTACATGGACACAAAACCAAAACAAGAAGTGAAATTCTTTGACTTCTTGTTTTGGTTTTGTGTAGCGGCCATCTTAAAATTGTCTTATTGGTGCCGACCTTGGCATCAAAACAGAATCGCCAAAAAACAAGGGGCACCCACTTGTAAACTTTTACCATTAAAATTTAGCTAATAGAAACTGTTTAAGTACAGATTATGAGCATATCCCCCCCAAAAAAAATGGTGCCAATCAGAGGCTTCACACCATTACAAATAATCGAACAATTACTTACAGCCAATCAAATACTTTATTTTTATCACACTTTTATTGCTCCTGAAATTTACAGAAAAATAAAACAAGTTCACATTATTTAAATCCTCCCAATTTATGATAGATACTGAATTTCAGAAAAGAAATTTCTTTGATTAGGAACGTTAATGTATTAGTTGCAAAAAACTTCTATACTTATCAACAATGGTAAAAATTTTTAAACAGGAATATGTATTTATTTACAAAAACTGCTGAAACATTAAAAAAATATTTATGTTCAAAATACCTATTTAGCTACAACCCAGACATAAAATTCCAAGGCAATATTAAGAGGAAGATAATTTTTATAATTTACTAAAATTACTACAAAACGTTTCATCATCAAGTATAAAATCAAATTCAATTCAGTTCTTTATTTTTTCACTTCTATCTGTAATAAATACTTATAATATACTCATGCATCATACTGCGTAACAAATTTTTTACTGAAAAGAACACATCTTTTATAGAATTTCTATGACTAAAACCTCCTCATTTTCCTTTCATTTTGGTATCATCAATAAGTATATAAGTCAACCAGTTGAACTCCCCTTGAATATCTCAGACTAAGAACATGGATGGCCCTTTTCTCAGGCTTACAGAAAAGCCTCTACTTCGGCTTTAAATCAAGATAAGAAATTAATTGGTTAGAGTATATTTAAGGATGCCCCTTGGATTATCATTAAGTTGTTTCATTTATAACCTGAGTAGTTGAATGTTACGGAAACCTATTATGACGTAAGGTAAAGTGGGTATTTCGTGGTATAGAACGAGAGAGCGGAATTTTTTTTTTTTTTTTGAGTGGTTGAGGACAGAAGAAAAGAAACAGTTGGATGTAATTCAACGGAATTATAAGTGTCCTGTTTGTACTAAGGAAATGCATATGATCGAACACTGGAGGATATTTTTTACACTTATTTTTGTAAATTTATGTGGTGGCAGTAAGTGGATTCTTGCTTTGTGTAGTGCTAAGATGAATTTCCTTTTTTATGTTATTTAATTGTTTGATTTAAAATGTAGTTTATTAACATTATATATTTTTTACTAGTGTAGAACTGGCTGCTCCTTTGACTTTTTAAGAGAAGATAGAGATGTGTACATACATGGACAAAGTCAAGGGAATACGCAATGCCAAGTTTGTGCAATTCTGTAATTTTTTTTAAATGTGTACATGGATACCGAACAAAAATCACCACTACACAAAGCCAAAATAACAAGTCATAGAATTGCAGAAACTCAGTGTCCATGTACTACCAAAAATCACCAATTTTCACCAAGGAACACCTGTAAATATTTTTTTGCCAACTAATCTAATGCTAAACTAAACTGCACTTAGCCAAAGCTGTACAAAATAAGCTAATGTAGTTGGCCCTTAATTAAATTAACCGGCGAATATATGTAGGCACACAGAATACGGCCAAGCATAGTTAGCTTTAAACAATGACGTAGCCTGAGGGCAATCACATGCCATTAAGGCCTCCTCAGCTCTTCCGCTGAAGTAACCGAAACCTTCCTTTAAACCTCACTTACATGTAATGCGATACTAAAAACTTATTCTGGCACGGAACAGTACAAGGAAGATGAGAATAGACACTAAAGCATGTTTAAAAATTAAAAGTGTTAGAAACTTAAAATAACCTCTACAGTAGCCTTACAAAATTATATTTTAACTAAGATTAGCTTTAGTTCCAGAAATTAAGCATCATACTTTTATGTTTCGAATGGGAGGGTTATGCTTTATTAATAAAAATGTGCACAGTGTGCATTGTTTAGTATTATCCACATTTTACATAAAGAAACAGAAAATTTGAAACTCTTTTAGTATACAAAAAATTCTGCATAGTGGCGAATTTATGGTTTATTTAGGAATATTATAATCTAATATTACGTTAAGAATTTTTAATAATACTAGAAAAGTTATAAGATGAAACACTAAGCTTTTGGTCAAACTCTTTAACAGAAACATAACATTTATGTGATTCTGCCAACTATAATTGTAAATGATATTCATCCATTTTAAGGTGGCTTTGCATATATTTATTTTATGAAACAAAATGAACATTAGATTAACTATATATTCCAATTCGGCGCCCAGAACAATAATCCACCAGTAGTATGAAATATTAGACGACTTAATTTTCCGAAAAAAATAATATATATTTCTCAAAATTTCTCATTTGCAGAAACATTCGCAAAATACATGTCATCAACTCAGTTATACATTCACCTAAAAATATTTCGCAGAAAACTTTAAAATCTAATTTCTTCATTTTAGCATAACATGAGAGTAGCAGAGTGAAATCTAGGTTGTATTTTTTATTAAGTATCAAATCCTTCAAATAGTGTTAAAATATATTTACCATGTTGGAGCAAGAGTTGTGACTTTTACTACGGAACTAAACATGTTTCTATATGTTTATATTAGGAAAATTTAAATGTTTTCCACACAGTTCTTTCGACCTTGTTGTCCACCGCTAACAACAAGATGTTGCCATTGCGAAAATTCAAATTTTTGTTGAGGCTCCGTTGGTAGTCAGGTGGATAATTTCCGGCAAGGCCTTACTTCTGTCCTCCCTAGCCTAAGGCTCCTATATATATACTAGCCTATCTTTGGCCGTAATTCAACCGTCTAGAGCAGAGATTTTCAACACTTTTTGCCCCATTTCTCCCTTTTACCATACCTCTCCCTTCTTTCCAAAATTTCAAAAATAAATGTACAATGTTCTCCAAGATTTAAATGGTTTTCAACGCGTTTTATATGAGACTGAACAACAGAAAGTGAAGAAAATGCTCATAAATGCCCAAACTTGAAATTTTTGGTAGTAGAAGTGTAAGAAGTAGTTTTTTTTATATTCGTAAACTAAAACTAAACAGGAAAAACCCATCCCTTTCCCCGAAAACTATGAAATTCCGCCCCCTCCACTGGGAGCACTCTTGGTTTAGAGGAGGATTTAAATAAATTTATTTATTTTTAAATGATAGTTATTGGCAAAATATAATAGCTTATCAAACGTCAAGGATTTACATGAATCAAAATCCAGCTGCCAGGCGAGGAATAAAAATGTATGAAGCTCAAATTGAAAAGACAGTCATATCACATTTAGCTGCCACCTTGCGTTCTAATACAGCTCAATCTGGGTTTGTGAAATACGTTTGTAAAGCAAAATCTTAATTTTACTAACCTTATTTCTTAGTATTTATATCAAAATAGCTTACAGCAGGGGTTCTCAAACCTTTAAATATTGTGTTCCTCATTTCATAAACCGAATCTGTAGTGACCCACTTTATTCTCAACGAATTAAATTTTTCAGAGACAAACAAGCCACGTTCTCTTTGAAAGAGTAAGTCAAAACGAACTGAAGAAAAAGGATTTAATATTAAATATAATTTTACAAGAATAAAATTTTAATAACGTTTGATGACGAGTGCTCTTGAAATCCGGGTCATTTCGAGGTATTTTCAGGCGCAAGAAATTCGACAATTGCAGCTTTTTTCGATGCTTTGTTTCTAACTTGTAGTTAACGCATTTAGTTCAGAAAAAATGGTTGCTGCAATTACTCTTCAACCCTCTCTTTCTATCCAGCTACGTCAGTCAAGTCGAGGCCCCTTTGCTCTTGCTAGGACTTGCAGATGTTAAGAATGTCTTCTCTTATGCACAGATATAGTAATACTAAATTACTATGTCTATGGTCTTATGTTATAAATAAATATTATTTATAGAAAAAAGTGTGTAGGAATTTCGAGATTTAATTAGAAATTTAGGCTTTACAAAGCAGTTCCAATATCGAAAATGTCGTAAGGGCGCTCTTTTGCAACATCTGTATGATATTTGAGAGCCAAATAACAAAACTGGGATCGAATTGCAAGGTCATTATCATCTTCAAAGGCATGCGAAAGTCATGCTGCTGCACTCGGCATTGGTGCTATAACAGATGACGCCAATGTTAACTGCAGTTGTTGTGGACGCTATGCTCAGTCAATACGTGAGATTATTTAATAACTTAAATAATTAACTTAAATTATAATTCCAAAGTCGATTACGCATATTTTAAATCACAGACACAAAGAAAACAAAGAAAACGTTAGGGTTGCAACATCAAAGTGAACTTGTTTTTTTATTACGTTTTTTCTTATTGCGAACCTAGAGAAACTGTGTGGGTATAGATGGATAAACGAAATCGAAACTAAAAAGCCAGAGCATTTCATAGTTTAAATAAATGCTTATTTTGGTCTTAAAGAAAACAGCATATTTTTTTTATAACTTCCATACTTGTTTGCAACATATTACTTATTTCTTTATCTAAAAATAATATAACAAGCTTTTTAAGAAATAATGCTTACGCTTATTATAGAACACTCCAAGTAACAATCTTTTTGAACTAAACTCGCTTTTGCCACTCAAAGAATCTTAATAATTATGCAAAAATATTACACCATGTTGCCAATTAGAAAATCTTCATAGTTATATAAGGCATTAAATTATGTTCTACTACAACTAAACTTCGCAACAACAACGATAATATTATACGTAGAGAGAGCTGCTACACAGCAGCGCACAAGTTTTGCATGAAGATGATAAATAGAAGTTGTGACAAATGTCAGCGAGCTAAGGTCTTTAAGCACACTAAAGCTCCAGTTAGCGTATCTGCTCTACCCGACGCTCGTTTATCTCACATAGACCTGGATTTCTACCACTCTGGGATGGCAATAAGTATTCCCTGATCATTACTGATAAATTCATCCGAGGTATGTCCTGAGGTTATTCCTAGCTCAGATATGTCTGCTGCGACCCCTGCGCGTATCTTTTTGCAACGCTGGATCTCTGTCACAATTACAACAGATCAAAGATGAAGCTTAAAGTCGTCACTATTTCAAGAACTTATAAATCAAATATGCTAGGAGCCACAGAATAAATTCTACGTCTTATCAACAGGGGTATGATATTCGACCGATACATAAGAGAAAAGGGATCGAATTCCAAGGTCACTTTCATCTTAAAGGGCATGCGAAACTTGTGCGCTGATGCGCTACTCATTGGTGCTAGTAGATGGCAACACGTGGAAGCAGCTGCATACCAAGCAGCCTCAAGCGAGCACACCACCATGTAATCGCTATATTTGCGATCCAGAAAACTACATACATTCCCCAGCTGAGAACAAGTGATGAATTACGTCACACACGCTGAGGTGCTGTTTCATCCTGCTCTACCCCACAACCTAACATAGACACATATGTCAACGAACCATGTTCTCTCAACCACGTTCTACCATGCATCAAGGAATCCAATTATGCATGCCCACACATGCAGCCACAGTCCATGAACATAATGATCAATTCCATCAAACCCAATGGGCTCACAACCCCATCCACAACACAGGCTCAGTTCCCAACGACCAATTATATCTTCTCATATCGCGTCATTAATGCTGGGGAAAGGAATGTGTAGCGATCTCTAGAGCTAATAAAAACGCTCGAATTGTAAAGCAGTTCGAATATCAAAAAACGTCGCAAGGAGCTCTTTTGTGTCAGTTCATCTTCTAGAGGGCTGCACGCAAAAATGTCCTTTTTTAGGACACCTGGTTTTCGTGACGATGAACTCAGCGATTACCCTGATTCAGAAAGGTCAGCGATGTTACAGCCAGTATTTTGTAGACTTAAAGAATTCCTGAAAAGTCCGGCTTTACCAAAAATAGGAAAAGGGAAAAAGTCCTCCAAAGTGAAGTCAGATACTGAACAGAGTGCTGATCATTTCACTAAGGATCTCAGAAATAAGGAGAATATTGACATGCTAATGGATTTAATAAAGAAACATGGAGCTGATACTGTTCTCGACATCATCAAGCCTATCGCCAAAGCTAGAAGTGAAGAAAAAGCAGTCAAAAAGCCTGGTACTGAAGAACAAACTTCACCGACCGAAGAAGATGAGGAAAATGTTTGGATTTCGCCCAAAAAGACGGCGAAATTCAGATAATCTCAGAACCTATGGAATTAACACTGGAAAATCCTTTCCAACCGGTAGAAATCGACGAAGAAGGAGAACTGTTTGCAGAAACGCCCCAGCTATAGCATTTTCCCCATGACTTTATGGGCTGGATGACATTTGATAATCTTTTTCTCAAATAGTGTCCAGAGGAGTACGAATCCCAAATGAAGTCAAGATCGATTTTCGTTTCACCAAAAGCTCAAAGTGCTTTCGAGCTGTAAGGAAACTATTTCAAGAACGAAGTGTGCCATTTCATTCATACCACGTCCAGAACGAAAAACATATTCGAGTGATTTTTGAAACTTACTAGCTTCAGTTAAGTAAGAAAGCGATTTCCCACTGTAAGGTTTTAGTTTAAACTAACAAAGTTTTATGTTAATTTCTCTTTCCTGTGAATTCTTATTTCAACTTCCCGTTAGAATGAGCGCGCGTTTCAGCTTTATGCTAATTTGAAGTGGAGCCAAGTTTGGTATTTAAAAGTTAGCAATGAACTTCTCAGTGTGAGAAAGCTTTTAGTCTCAGATCAGAGCGGCTCTGTTTAACGTTCGCCTGACTAGCTAGTATTTGAACTCTAAGCCTGTTACTCTAATACTTATGGAAGTAATCTAAGTGCGTTAATATTAGCTAAATCTCGCTACGCATCATTGATAGTTTAGCATAGAGGCCAACCTCGCGTTTATAGCTCTGAGAGCAACGACTTCTTAATTTTCTACTTAACTTTAAATTATTTGATTGTTCAGTTTAGACCCAAGTGCGGTCATTATTTTCTGTTATCCCTTCCGAGTTGGGAAGTGGCTGTAAATAGTAGTTTAAAAAAGGGTAATTTTAAACCCTCCTTAAGTGCAGTTATTCTACCACAGAACATAGCTGCATTCAGCTCTCTGTTCGAGATCAGGACTTTGATACTGTTACGAATATGTTCGCCAAAAGTATGCATAGAACACACAGTCCTGACACCACGACTTAGAAAGGAGGAAATTCCCCGTGTTAAAGGTAAAGAGTTCCTTCGACAGCAAATATATTTTCGAGAAGTTTCCCATCTTTTTGCTGGAAGCTAAAGAAAACTGTTGTAGGAAAAGCAAATCCATAATCTAAATAACACGCTTAGTTTCAACATGACCATAGAAAAATATCAACATGACCATAGAAAACGACAGACCCAATGTTTCAGATGTCCGAGGTTTGATCACTCCCAGCATTACTGTAACAACCCAAAGCGGTGCTGCAAGTGCGAAAACCCTCACTGAAGTAATATATGCCCATTAAAGCCAGAGCAGTGTATTTTCTGCCAAGGAGATCCCGTCAGCAGCTGCCCTAGCCTACAGCTCTTATAAGCAGAGATACGAAAACAGAAAGATAAAAACAAAGCAGCAGTGCCTGAAATCAACCAAGAAAACTTCCCCGCAATAAAAAGTACAACCGAGCCAGTTAAGAAAAGCATACCAAAAACCCCTTTACAGCGAAAAGTTAAAAGGGAAGCTCAAGCTCTTGCCTCAGGAATTAACCGATGCGGTATCGTGGCTGAAAGATGAGAAAATAAACGAATTTTTAAGTTCGATTATTTCCCACATAGGGAAAATCAAAGCAGCAAAAACCACAGCTGAAATATTCAATGCAGAATTTCAAGCAGCAGCTACGTTAATAAAATTTGCTGAAAGCGAAGATTAGGAGCTTTCCGTCAATCAGAGATGAAGGCGATTAGATCGACTGTACGACGCAGAGCAGATAACACACCGAGATAAAGTTCGAGGGTTCGATCTCTCGATATGGACTTCTACTTTCCTGCTTTCGCACGAACTTTTTTTCATGACATCCAAATCGCTTGACTTCGTCAAGAATTTTATGGTCACTGTCATGATCCTTGACCAATTCATCTCTTCGGGTTCGTTTTCATCCACTTATGAATGTTATTTGTCGACTCTATTCGCAGAAATAAAAATTGGCACACTTATGCAGGTTTAACGATAACCTGAACTATATTTTATTGAAATATATATATATTCTTTTCACAAAGTATTTTTTCACAATTACATTAAAATCGCACAACTATTACATTTCAGTTTTTTTAATAATCACCGATGAAACTTCAAACTTTGGAATACGAAAATAATCAATTCAAAAAATGTTTCACACGAGCCTCCGTCTTTCTCGCATCAAGCACGTTTTCTTCTTCTCGTAGCCAGATTTTGCTTTCTCTCCGCTTTTCAGATAGACAGTTTTTCACACGAGCAGGCCGTTGGCTTAACTGCTCTTTCATCAGGGCTTGGTTGGTAGCTTTCTCTTACCGAGCATGTGCATGACACGCCCCTGCCCAGAATGAAATTTGTCCTTTCTTTAGGACGTATTTCATTAATCAATATAAAAGCAAATTTTTCTAAGGTGTCCAGTACCAAAGAAATGTGTTTCAAGTGTTCCTCAAATGTTTTGGAGAAAATCACCACATCATATATATATGCCTGAGCATAATCACTATGACTCTGTAAAGCACAATTCATTTCCCTCTGGAATGTCCCCGAGGCTCCTGATAAACCGAAAGACATTGTTCTCCACCGGTATACTCCATTAGATGTCGCAAATGCAGTCAAGGGTTTGCTCCTTTCAACCATTCGGATTTGCCAATACCCTTTTCGAAGGTCGATGCTTGTCAGCCAGTTAGCTGCACCCGCCACAAAAACCAACTCCTGCATGTCCTTCATGGGAAATGTTGGAGTTTTTGTAACAGCATTCAATGATCTAAAATCTATACACATTCTAACTGTAGCATCCTTTTTCACCACACAAACTATAGGATGAGCAATTTCTGACTCAGAAGGTTCAATTAATCCTAATTCTAGTAACTCACGTATCTGCCCATCTACTGCTTTGCGATATGCCATAGGTATTCCATAGCAGTGGGGTTTCTTCCTAATAGCAGTAGGAATAAGTTCGATCTTGTGTGTACCTACTCGGGCTGGTTGCACTGGACGTGTAAATAATGTTTGGTATTTCCTCAGTAGCCCTAAAAGTCTACTCCTTTGGACCGAATCTAAATTAGACATTTCTAATCCTTCCAGAGATTCAGAAAAAGTTTTTCCTCCCTTGTTGACAGGTGTAGATTCAATTTCGCCAAACTCTTCTTCTCCCTCCAAGATAACATTTACTGCTTGAGATCTAACTACATAAAGTCTAATCTTATTCTGATGAACATGCCTTTTGGTTCCATCGGGCATTCGTACTACAAAAGAGTGAGGACTTTTCTGTTCCAATATATTTGCAGGACCCTGCCATCTAGCGTAAAGCTTATTATTAGAATCGGGAATCAAGACTATCACCTTATCTCCCACCTTAAACGTTTTTACGGTAGATCTTAAATTATGATAGTGTGCTGTCCTCTCTTGTTGAATTTCAGCTGTGAGCTTTGCCTGCTCCGCTGCCTTCTCAAACCTAGCCTTTAGATTTTGTAAATATGTATAAACAGGAGTTGCATCTAATTATAAATTTTCATGTTTTCCTGTCCATGAAGATTTTAATATCGACAAAGGTCCTTGAGGTGTCCTGCCGTACATTAGTTGAAATGGAGCCACCCCAGTTGTTGAATTGGGTACTTCTCTATAGGCCCACAACACATAAGGAATTTGCAAATGCCACCCCCTACCTTCTTCTCTGATGACATGATGCAACATTCTTTTTAAAGTACCATTAAATCGTTCAACTAATCCATTAGATTGAGGATACCCAGGGGTCGAAAACTTAGGACTGGCCCCTATTCGTCTCTCAAATTCTTGAGTCAAATCTGCTTTAAAGTTTGTTCCATTGTCACATGCAATTACATTTGGAATACCCGTTCTTGAAAAAATATGTAATAACTCCTCACAAGTCGACTTGGCAGAGAGGCTAGTTAGGGGTATTGCTTCTGCCCATCTGGTATGTTGATCAACTAAGCATAATATATACTTATGCCCCTTGGAGCTGGGAGGATCAATCGGACCTATCACATCAATGTTTACAATTTGGAAGGGCAGATCTGGCCTCGTTACTGGGGTGATTGGTGTCCTATCAACAGTTTTAATTGGTCTAGTCAACTGGCACTCTTTACACGCCTCGCAAAATTTCTGGACGTCTAACCTCAGACCTTCCCAATAGAAAGAGTATCTAATTCTCTCCACAGTCTTCTTTACCCCCATGTGGCCACTAAACACCGAGCAATGTGCTAACTGCAAGACTTCCTCCCTTCGACTCTTAGGTACAACTAATTGTCCCACGCTTTCCCCAAGAATTTTGTCCTTATGAAAGAGAAAGTTATCCACTGTATAATAATTCCCCTTTCCTTTTTGAGCATTCTCCCATGCTCCTGCCAGAGATTCACAAGTCTCCTGCTCTCTTCTAAAAATATCCGCTGTACATAGTCTTCCTGACTGAGGTTCTTGGCTTTCACTTGATTCCACCTTTTCTTTCTCATCGAGATTCCTTCCCACACTAGTGTTTCTTTCTAGTTTCCCTGTGTTTACCTTCACAGACTTTTCATTTCTCCTAACCTCTGGGATGTTTGTGGTTTCTTCAGGTAAGTTCTCTACCACCTCACCTGTGTCATGTAACTGACCCCCTAACATGGTGAATACTTCCGGAGGAAGCAACACATCCTCTGCTAGAGATTCTGCAACTGCACACAAAATCTCTTGATGTGTGACACTGGAACTTTCTCCTACAGTGATACCCAGTGGAATGTTTACCAAAGGGCATTTAACAGCTGGACCAAATATACCCTTCAAATATATGCTCGATCCTTCCTCCAGTTGGAGATTTTTGGTTAACTCCTTTTTAACCACCGTAATTTCTGTTCCTGAATCAACGAGGGCCTCCCCTATTGTTCCATTCACACTAATAGGAACCCTTTTCAACTTACACAGCTTATAGTTGTTTACATTCCCTGGCTTCCCCAAAGGATCCACACGAGCTACCACAACTTTGTCCGCTAGGATATCATTATCCTGACCTTTTTTTACCCAGTTTACCCTAGCTTTATCCTTTTCCTCATTTCGGTTATACTGCCTAGAACCTTTAATCTGAGGACAGTTCCTTTTAAAATGCGAAGCTGAACCACATACAAAACATGTTAAACCTTTAACATTCCCTGTGTTTTTCCCTATGGTTTCTGACTCATGCCGACCGCTTCGTCTCTCTTCGACCTTAGGTTTCTCACCTATTACCTCATTTAGCATCTTAGTTTCACAAGCTTCCCTACGTACGTTGTAGGACTTCCCTTTAGCCGCAAAGAATATGTCACACTCCTTTCCAAGCTCTCTTGGCTTGAACCACGAGTCTCCCTGCCTTATACCTATGTGTACTGCAGTTTCTGTATCAAGGGTCTGGTAGATTTTGTCCGCTACCACCAACTGATTAAGACCTTCAAAGTCTGTCACCCCCCTTGATTTCACATAATTTTCCCACATGGCAGTAACTCTAGTAGAAAACTGGACAAAGGTCTCTTCTGAACTTCGTCTTGCTTTCCTGAAATTCTCCAGGCATACCTGAGGTGACGGTTTGAATTCTTTCAACACAGTTTCCTTTATTACTTCATAATTCCCATACTTATCCTCCCTTATCAATGTTAATAAATTTGCCGCTTTATCTCCCAAAAGGTAAATCAAAATTTTGGCCTTATACTCATCAGGGACACTTTCATTGATATAAGCTCTTTCTAAACTGGAGAAGAAATAGTCCCAGCCATCTGCTCTACTTGGAACCTTTACTGTCAATAACCTGATTGTTCTCGTTAACTCTTCTACTGATCTTTCCTTCCCATTCTCCCCCCGTTCGGGTGTGGTACTCCTATTCAAGTAACGATCCTGACAATCTACCTTATACTTCTCAATGGCAATCCTCTCCTCTGCCTCTAACTTTAGTTTATATTCCCTTTCTTGTCTGTCGCGTTCTTCTTTTCTTTCTACTCTTTCGCGTTCTTTTTCTCTTTCTTCCCTTTCCTTCTCCTCCTTTGCCTCCCTATCTGTAATGATAACACTCAGAAGGTCCTTTGCTACCTGCTCCTCATAGCTTTCACTAGCAAGAATTTTTTCCCTCAAGTCCAAAATTCTAAATGTAGGCAACACTTCAACACCAAACTCTTGTGCAAGGGCGACTAGATCAGCCTTTCTATGTTTGGTCAAAAATGACATTATGGGACTTTATGTTCAACTTAATTAAAATAACAGAAAATCAAAACTGAATCTCTGTACATAAAATTTTACATCAAGTCTTGAACTTCTAGTGAATCATAAACACCTGGTATCTGCATTAAATATGCACAACATCCAAATATTCAATAAAAAAAATAAAAAAATTAATGAGTATATATAAGCAATCAAAAATTAATGAATGCATGAGAATTAATGCAATCATATCACTTAAATAAAACACAAGCATTAGTTAAATTAATACTCATTCACTCATACAATAAAAGATAAATGCACTTTCAAAGTAATTCAAGTATCATATGATAATCACACTGATAATTCCTGTGTTATAAAATACTTCTTTAAGTGTACCGTTACATTAACAGCAAATGTTTCATAAAAAATGATAAATAATACACTTAAACGAGAGAACCTGGTAGAAGATAACTGTTCCACTTAATATGCTTCGCAGCATTCGTAAGGCATTTACTTGAGCTTTTTCCGAGTCGACAAATGTGCATCCGACCAGCTGCCGCCACTGTCATGATCCTTGACCAATTCATCTCTTCGGGTTCGTTTTCATCCACTTATGAATGTTATTCGTCGACTCTATTCGCAGAAATAAAAATTGGCACACTTATGCAGGTTTAACGATAACCTGAACTATATTTTATTGAAATATATATATATATTTTCCCAAAGTATTTTTTCACAATTACATTAAAATCGCACAGCTATTACATTTCAGTTTTTTTAATAATCACCGATGAAACTTCAAACTTTGGAATACGAAAATAATCATTCAAAAAATGTTTCACACGAGCCTCCGTCTTTCTCGCATCAAGCACGTTTTCTTCTTCTCGTAGCCAGATTTTGCTTTCTCTCCGCTTTTCAGATAGACAGTTTTTCACACGAGCAGGCCGTTGGCTTAACTGCTCTTTCATCAGGGCTTGGTTGGTAGCTTCCTCTTACCGAGCATGTGCATGACAGTCACCTTCGGGTGCGTGGCGCGACTGCGCCCTATTTTTTCTACAGCCGTGAATGGTCTAACCGGCAAATTTAAGCGAACTGGTAAAAACTCTATGTAGTTGCACACCAAAACTGAAAGAAACGCAATCGGCAATCGGAGCTCTTTTGCAACAACGATATGACACTGGACTGTTCCATAACAGAACCAAGATCGAATCCCAAGGTCATTATCATCACAGATATTAACTATTATATAATTAACAACATAACTTAGGGGGCTCAATCCTTGTCTTCAAGTGGCAATTTTTCACTTTTTCAGTAAATAAAAATAAATTACCTTACAAAGCATTTAAATATTTTGAGTTCGGTAATTGTTCTATGAGAAATGTTCATAGCATTTTCGATTGAAAACTTTTGGAATATTTCAAAGCCCTAATATTTGTGGGTCTCAATGTCGTTTTCCCAAAAAGACAGTTTTTTCTATGAATCCTCGAATTTTGTCATACTTTGCAAATGTATCTGTATTTCCCACGTCTTGTAAGCATAAATTTAATCATTAAGTTTGTTGAATGTAGCTTTTTGTATTAAATACGTAAGCTTCCCAACAAATTTCAGATTGCGCAATATTTTTCTTATTCGTTTCTGTCGCCAAAAGACATTTCAGCCTCTTCATATAGTTTCGTAAGTCTTATTAGCACTTTCCCTCTTGATAGCCAACGTACTGCCATATTCAGATAGAGTAATTTGTGACTACTTCCCTTCTCTTTAGGAAGCCTTTCAAATAAACGCGATTGTAACAGTCTTGGTTTTATTAAATTTACTATTTTAACGTCAATGTTCAAAACAGTTTTGAAAATCATCTGACATAGATTTTGACACCAGTGCTTTCGTACGAATGTTGCATTGAGTCCAAATGCAAGCGCTTGAGTCATGAGACTGCATTTTTATTACCGCACATAGCTCGTGCAACATCCGTACATATCCCGATAGATTTTATCCAATCTAAAGTTTTGGATTTTATTTATGTAAGTGTTGACAGTGGCGTAGCTAGAACTTTTGCCACCCGGGCGGTAGCTTAGTTTGCCGTCCTTTCTGATGTGCAAATATATATAATTACAGAAAATTTCAGAGACAGGTAAGGAAATAACACTCTTACGTTTATTTTTGAAAAAAACTTAAATTCTAACATCTAAAAATTATATTATTACTTTTGCTTTTTTTTGTTGTTCACAAAACCATCAGTGATATTACGGAGGTTTGTTTGATTGCTCTTGCTCCTATGTTGTACATAAGGAGAGAGAGATTGCTTAAATACAATATATGAAGTTATAGTTTTTAAATATACTTCTTAAATGATTTTCGTATTTATTTAGTAAACCCTTTTCACAAATATTACAATATTTGGACTTTGTTCTGGAGATTATATTTTGGGATAAATTACAAAAGTTCTAAAAGATTTCTCTTCCACATTCCTGTTTCGATTTCCCTAGCAATAACGGAAATTAAACTCTGAAATAAACTTTTCTTAACAAAACATTTTTCCTCATTAAAGTCACTGAGATCATAAATTTAGTTGATACTTGTAATTTGCATTCGAAAGTTTCGGCAGAATGAAAAAGTATGTAGCTGTTTAAATTACGTGGGGATTTCTTTGAATATTTTATCTATAGTAAAAAATCTTTTTCTCCTCGATTTAAGTACGTATGGAACTTTTAGGATCCAATTCTTCTCAACCTTCTCAACTATCCATCTAATTTTTAAAACCCTTAAATAGTTAACCTTTAAAATAATATTCTCGCAACAAATTCCACTTCTAAAAATTGCCCTCCGTGCGGACAGACCCATCTGCCCACCTCAAGTTACGCCCCCTGACTGTTAAGATTCTTCACTAAATCCTCGCATAATTGGTTCACAAAATGACATATCTTCATTAGATTCTTTGTTCCATATGTAATGTAGAAAAACAAAGAGCTGGGACAAAACTGGTATATCAACAGATTCGTCCAGTTGTAATAATTTTGATACTTAATTTATTTTTTGTAATTTTTTTGATCATCTGATTTCCCGCCCATTATTGCATTTCACCAGTTCTTTGAGCTGTTTTGTTATCAGAAAGTGGTGTTATTTCGATTTCCTTTAAGCTCTTTGCACCAAGCATAATTTTAACTGCATTCATTGTCACTTGGGGCACTAGAGTTTTGCCAATTGTCTACCTCTTAGCAGTGTTCGCAATTCGAAAAGTAATCAGATATAAAGCGTGTATAGCTGTTTCGTTGATTTTGGTGAAAGGCGAAGGTTTTGTTTTTGGCATTTTCAACATGTTTAACTTTCTTTTAAAATATTCGAGAGAGTGATTTCTTTAAAATTCAGAAGGATTTGTTTCAGTCTGCTGACATAATTTACTTGGGGGCATGCTTTCGTTTACAAGAATTTCATTGCAAATAACACACTTACGTATGGGATTAGCTTCTCTTCATTCCATGAAAATCCTAATGCTAGAGTGTCATGGGGGTCTTTATTGGAGTTTATACTATTGGTGCATTTGCATGCAGTTTGAGTTTGAGACCGCTGGCTTATATAGAGGAAAACATTTAATATTTTTACTGTTTTAGAAGTTTACCGATTTAATGAATAATTAACTATAAATGTTCCTTCCGATGGAAGATTCAATACAAAAAACAGTAACAAAAAAAGGGGGGAGAGAGAGAGAAGAAGATGTAAAATTGACGACATAATATTTTTAAATATTTACAAGTTAGCTTTGTAGCCATCCAAGCTTTTAAAGGAAAACTCAGGTTTTAAAAAAAAGTTAAAAAAAAACTTTAATTCAGACAAACTCATGTGATTTTTGCAGTGGAAAACAATTAATCAAATGTGTTGAAATATAGGAAAAATTATACGTTACTGTTTTGATGAACTTTTATTACGGAAATAAATTAGTATTCTTATTCGATAGTAATATATGCAGTATTTGATAGAACTCAGTGCTTTTTCCTGATGGTAAAATTTATATTTCTTAATATCGCTTGTCGTTAACCTTAACTGTTATTTATATAAATATGCTTTGGGGAAAGTTTTCATATCAGGAAATGTTATGTGGAGAAAATAAGTTATCATTCACACGAATGCAAAAATTTTCAGTTACTACAATATCGACATACATGAAAGACAATCTACAAACATCTATTGATTTGAGCCATCAAACTTGATTAACGCAGAAGTTTATTTCAAATATGACACATATCATACTTTTACTGTATCTATTGCGTGGCGGGATGGGGTTGTTACTCCTTTGAAGTTGGAAAGGACGGATCACCGGAACCGACCGCTGGCGAAACGAGACCCGGGCTTCGATCTGGATGTTCTGAGAGTGGGTACAACTGCCGGGGTAGTGACGTGCTACCTCATAGCCTGTCCTACCTCCGTCCAATATCGGCCTTCTCGTGGCCCCTGCCGGTAAACAGGTCTCATAGCTGGCCTAGGCTAATGATGTTGGACTGTTCCTGGGGATTGACTGGGTGGAATTTCCGGAACCGACCATCTAAGGGAGGATGCCCGGGGTTACTATCCAGGCAACTGGCTAGACTAGTGTCGAGACAGCCTTGATTCTCGAGGTAAATAAACAATCTTCACAGGACTAGAGCCATCGTTTATTCGGTGGTTGGTTCAGGTTCGGCAGGGACCACATGGTACTGTCTCGTCTGTCCTATGGCTGTGGGGACATTACATGGGTGTGGGGTTGATATCGTAGGCTGTCCGAGGTGAAATGGACTCCATCTAGTTCAATGCAGAGGGACGGGAATGTCAACCTTGTGGCGTGTGACTTGGAATTTATAAATGTTGAGGGCATTTTGTCCCTATGCATTGACCGGGGGGTAATGGCGCCCCTCGGATCGCCTCCAGTGATTGGGGCGCTCTTTATCGTGTAAAAGAAACCTCGTATCTCTCAGCTGGGAGGCCCTCCATTGGTGTGTGTGTGTGTGTGTATCCATTGTGTTGACATTTTGCTACACTTTTCATGTTATGCCATGGTTCTCGTATTTCGTATATTGATTCATTAAGTGGGGTAACAAGTGTAAACTTAAAATCACGTACTTTCACTTCTATTTTTACTAATTTTACCATATGAAAATCGAAATTAAAAAAATTAAATTACGCGAATAATTTAATTTCCGAAGGACACGGTTAAATAAGAATATAACAAATTAAATTTATTAATGCATAAATTACTAGAGACTATCACAATGTTACTTTTTTAAAAGAAACTTTCATTCCAATAAGAATACATAGTAATAATAAAATTACAATATACGATATCTTCATTTCTGCTTCCCTGTATTTTGAATCTTGCTTGTTAATATCATCCTCTACTAGTCTTTAAGCCTCAAGTCATTCAATACAGTCGCTAACGAAGTTCGATTTATGCCACAATCACTTATGCCACTCGCTTAAATCGCTCGGTTTATGCCATTCACAAAGTTCTCATGTCAACAGTTCATGACTTTTAGCATATTATCATTAATCGTATTATCATTTGATTTGACTTCGCTTGTAGTGTGCGACTGCAAAGGACTGTTTTTGGAAGTAAAGCGAAAAACCCACTACGTGACCGAATCCATTTTAAAATTTAGTGGATCTTACTTTCTAAACTCCTGAGGAAGGTCAAAATTACATGACGTTCATATTTAAGTCATATTAAAAAAACTTTAGACCCTTCCCTTATAAACAGCTGTGGGCAAAACGCATAAATACGATATATTTTTTTCCAATGGCGGACCCTCAGCCGACTTCGACTTGGCTACTACTAAGGCCAGACATGGTGGTCACTTTATTATGGAGGCACCTAATAGGTGGACCAATTTTGCTCCTATGGAGGGACGGACACTTATAACCATGCCTTCTCCGGGATTCAAAGCCGAGCCCGTTTGTATAGCAATCGGCTCCCCTAACCACTATACCGTCGGGGCGGCAATACGATATTTTGGAATAGGTATTTTTATTTCTGTCTCTTTAGAGTGCGTTTATTGAAGGCAGTGAATTTTTCTAAGCTAAATTTATGATGTATATCCATGGAATAGCAGTATCATAGATATTATAGTTTTGCATTTATTTCTGTTAAAATTTTTGGTAATTATTTATGACTTAATATTATAGTTTTCTGAGCGAGGATGAGTCATCTTCACGTTACCCATGAAAAAAAAAACAGTAAAACCCACAATGTAGCCAGCTCATTCGCCTTGGTTCGAACCTACATAGAACTACCAGTATTTAGCAGTTTTTAATAGCTAGACCACAGCTGGAACTCTTTTCAGTGGAAGTAAATGGGATTGGTTAGATCATTTTCTGAATAGTTTCAAACCCTTAGTAGGGGAAGAAATTTGCAATCTTGTGTTGTAAGATAAAAGCATCCAGTAGCAGTTAGGGACTGTGTCTGCTACTTGTAAGCAACAATGGAATTGAACACTATACCTAATGAGTTCTTATTTCTGTTTCTGACTTTTGTCGAATTTGAAGTAGACGTGGTTTTTAATACTCAGAATAACGTTTAAAATATTATATAAATGATACCGAAATTTTATTCTCTTGCGGTGGCTTGTAAGTTAAAAAATGTGACTTGGTAACAATACTGCGTAAATTCTAGAAGATTTGGTGCTCCTAAATTCCCCCGTACGGTTCAACGGCCGCAAGTTGCACCACTTCTAGAGCTCGACCTGTGTGCACTATGTCCCGTTAAGTTTAGCTAACTTGGAAAATCAGCCAGTAGCAGTAGCATTTATCAGCGAGAAGCTTAGCGCATGGTGATTAATATATAGTTATATATGTGTGATAATAATATCACCTACTTTGAGAATGCGTGATGCAGTGGAAAGTAGAAGAATGCAAATTTGTTTTGCAATTCACTAAGGTAAGTAAAAAAAAATTTTAAAGATAAATTGCGTACCCGAATCCATTTTTATTTACATTAAAGTAATTTCAAATCTTTATTGCCCTAATAATTAATTTCACTTCGAAAATTTGAAAAAGAAACTTAATAATAATACTGAGTAAAAAAATATAATAATTAAATACAGTAAAAAATACTGTAAATGTAAATATAGCGAGTTCAAAATTAAGCAAAATCCAACTTTACGGATGTCGGTTTTATAGTAAATTATGCATTTCAAATAGATGGTTTTATGAAAAAAATCAGCGTAATTCTTTATGTATTCAGGATTTATTTGCGTCTTTAAAAAGACTCTGCATCTCTTTCTCTCAAAATGCACAGGGTTTTTCTAGGGAACAAGCTTTAATATATAGGTTGAATTTATCTAGTCCTCAATTTGAAACTGGTGTGCTTCCCTTCCACAAAGTTCAATAACTGAAAGTGTCTGATAATCGAAGCAACTAAATTTTTTATACTATAATTGGATATTATTAAGAGGTAAACAAATTAGGAAATAAATTTTTTATTCCTAGCAATATGTGTACAGCGTAAATATAATCCACCGCACATCTTTTAAATAAAACTGAGAACGAAGTTTCATGCATACTTATGCTAAGTATACTGAAAAGTTAGGCAGACAATTCTGAGCTGAACTTCTCAAAATTAGCTGCTTTCTGAGATTTCTTACATCATAGAAGAAAAAGAAATAGTTTCATATGTCATTTTAGATTTGATTTGACTTCGGCCCAGGAGATATAGTGGTTAATGATTCTGACTGCCGTAGCGATGGACCCGGATTCGAATTTTGGAGAAGGCATGGTTGTAACTATTCGCTCCGTCATAGGAGGTAGCGGTGGTCACCTATCAGGTGCTTCCAATAGTGAATTGGCCACCAATTCCGGCCGCTTGTAGCGGCGCAAAGCTAATGGACTAGTAAATAAAGTGCTCGGCCATTTAAAAAAAATCTGAACGCTTTCAGATTTTATATTACGCCCAAAGAGGCGTTTTTTTAACATTTTGTGTGTTACCGTTATTCATTAAAGATCATGTTCTTCGCACTTAAACCATAAAATTCAATTCAAGAGCAAAATCACAAAATATTTAAAAAGAGCATATACAGTCTCACTCGCTGGAGATTAAAATGTTTTTTCCCCGTATAGTGTTGTTATTACTCGCTTTGAAATCGTTGAGTTTGTTAATCAGAAATTCGTTAAAGTTTTACAAAATATAAAATAGATTATAAAACAAATTCCAATTCCTAAATTGGGGTTTCCAGATGCCCATATTCAAGTGAAGGCACTACATTTTCCAAAATTTGATGTCTTTTAGTACCGTAGTTTTTTCAGTATGCGAGAAACATACATATATTCATGCAGATTCTTCATCATTTAACTTCTTTAAATATAATACAGAGCTCTAATATTTGGTGGCAATAATTTGAAAAGTGATTCAGACTTTTATGTAGAACCAAAGCAAAATGTCAAACGAAATTAATAGTCCTTCTGGGCAAATTGCTTTTGGGCTAAAATCCTCATTTGATTTTAAATATCTCTACATTACTTGAATATTTATTCAAAATTTGCAACTCACGGATATATTTGGATACTAACTAGATACTTAATAGAAACCATTGGGAATATTAATTACAAAAATGAAGTCAAAAACCAATTAGTTTGGTTTTGATTTTATGTAACAATATCGATTTTTAAGGATATCATTTTCTTCATGGAGAAAAGCATTCTACGAATAATACGTATAATAATTAGATATGTCTCAGTTATAATGAAGTAATCCAATAGATATCCAACATGTCCACAAAGGTCATACATTTCCAGACCTGCTCAAATTATCTATTAAACAGTCAGAAAGTGGTATATAAGGAGATACGCGAGCTACTATTTAGACATTATATTTATTTATAAAATTTAATTAGTACGTATTCATGTCCGGACATTATGTTTGAAAGGCATCCATTAGGACTTAATGAAAATGAAGGCTTGCATTGTTATAACGTTGAATGCAATAAAGCTAAGAAAAGTAACGTTCCTCACACTTGTATTTTTTCATTCGTAAATTACGTGCTCTTTATATTAATAAATGGAAAAACTCAACTTTTCTTTGGCATTGATATAAAATGGAAAGGACAGTAGTTTCGGGAGAAAAATACACTGTCTACGTTTTAAAAGAGCAGTTTATTCATGGTATATTACTACATACGCAGAATGATAATCATTTGACATCAGTGAGAACCTACTTTAAAGATAACGAGAATTATGTTGAAAATAGGAACGGTGAAGAATGAAAAATGTTCTTCGCCTGTGTTTTTATTAACTATTGATTAGAAGAGCGGGAAATGAAAATTGTTCGTTTCCACCGAGAAAACTTTTTCGCGAAATCATGAATTCATAATTTCAGCAGACGATTTGTTTTTAGTTTAAAAATAATCGATAGTGATGGATTGATAATAATGGCGATGTTCGAAAAAGTAAATTTAAAATTTATATTTAGAGATAAAGATACTAATTCCCTTTACTGGTGTCATAAATTTTATTTAAAGTTAATTTGTGATGAAATTTGATATTTATTTTAAGCACCTATAAGAAGATTGTGCATATATAACAGAAATTACTTAAATGGAAACAATGTTTAGACAATTTTCTCGTAAATAAAATACGCCAAAAATAATATCTTTATTAAGTATCCCTTAGTTTAATACTACTACGTTATTATAAACTATTCACTTTTTTTGAGAATTTCATCATCTTTAAAACCGTTTTTTAAATGTATTACAATTTTCAAATATAAGAATTCCTGTTTGAAATCTTAAAACTGAAGATGTTGCAAAAATTATGTCAATATGCTGAAATATTTCATGCAAAATTTTACAAAGTGAAAATTTTGAAAAATTAAAAAAAAAACATGCAGCTATATTTATGAGGCATGATATGATCAAACATTAATTTCATAACTTCATTACATTACATTAAATGCTACATTATATTAATAATTATGAAGAAATTCTTTTTCACTGCATTCCATGAAATGCTGCCATTATATTGATAATTATTATGAAATTCTTTTTAGAATAAATTAAAAGAACTAAATGTTATATCTATTCAAATTAGTTCTCGTTCTGCATTTTTGAAGAATTTTTATTTATTACTAATTGAATAACGAAATTGTAGTACTAATAAGCAGTGGTATAGGCAAATAACCTCAAATTAATCAGGACTTCAATATTGCCAAATATTTACAAATTGATCAAAAATGCAAACGATTCTTTAAATATTATCACAATATTATGCCAGTACTGTTTGAGAAAATCACAGTCCTGTATTTTGAGAGACTACTTTATGGGCAGTATAAATATCAAAATTCGCAATCTCTCTTCTCATGAAGTTTCTTTACGATTTAAAATTTTACGAAGACATTGTTCTTCAGACCATCCCTATGCATTGCCCAAGAATCGGGACTTACAATCGCGTCTGTCATGTGTACAATTCCGTTTGTTGCCATAATGTCGCAATCGACGATGCGAGCGCCTCCTACCAGCAAGGATCCATGTCGGGACCGCTCCATTCGTAACAGGAATCCATCAATGGCGCGACTTTGTTGACGGCCGGACAGCAGGTCTCCTGTCAGTTGAGAGCAACACACGGCACCTGAAATTATTGATAATCTGTGTGACTAACTTTGTTTATTTTAGTTTTGACTGAGCAACTAAAGAGGCTAAACGTACAACATACAGATTAAAGTATAGAAAATGAGATGAAGATGAGATTATATCTTTTTCTGTAATTTCACAGCACTCTTTTACGTTTTATCTTTCCAAGAATAGTTGGGCAACTGATCCGCTGAGACATTTAGTTTATCGGCTAGGTGGTCTAGTTGACGAAATTTATCTTTGTTTCGTCAGCTAGACTTTGTTTCAAAATTTCCTGGATTGCAGGCTCACCAGGGTTATCTTTGGTGAACGGACAAGTCAATTGACGTGCTTTAATTCTTTTCAAAAGTTGGGGGGGGGGAGTCATGAGTACTGGACAAGTCAGTGGCTCAAGGATAGATGAACTGTGTAATACAAGTAAAGATAATATTTACAGTTTCCACATGCTACTGAGTTGGAGATAGACGGATAAAATATAAATATTCTTAAAGAGCTTCCATAACTATTAAGTTCCATAGATACATACAATAAAGGTACAAGGTGACTGAGTTTCATGGATTTCATAGCATAATTAGTTAAATAATACAAAGTTAAATCACTGACAATAAACAATTAACACAATTACTGATACAAAAATTAAATAATACATTAAGTAAAGCAGTAAATATAAATATTAAAAATTGAATTACAATTTTTTACACTGTAGAGACATTAGGTTATTTCGAAGCAGGAGACGTGAAAATTGAGCAGTGCGCTCGCCGGGACTCGAACCTCTCGAATACGCGCCGATAGTTCTGGCGATTACACCACGAAGGCATGTTAAGAAGGCGGGAAGAAGTTCCATATAACATGACGCAGTTTATTTACGGAGATTTAAAAATACATTAAATTAAAAAAATGTATTAGCATAAACAAACAAAATACAGTTATCGCAAATGCAGAACATATAGTGGTTGTGCTGATGATACTGATGACAGATAAGTCTTGCTTGATACGTTATTTGCGATACTGTTGCAGCAGTGTATACGTTTCCGACCGTATCCGATTTTCAAAGTATCTTCAGCCTATGCACAGATATGTTCCGCTGTTGGCTGTGATAGTTGATTAAGGAAAATAATGTTATTTATTTACTTATTTATTTAAAAATGATTTTTTATTGGTATGAAGACGATTAACTTAATTTAAGTGAGGTGAAGGAAAGTAAGGGATTTCTATCGATGTTGGTATCTACGTGTGTATTAGTCTTATAGCGGTAAAATGAGAGTGGGATATTTGTGTTTCTCGGGAGAGGGGTCAAATATTTCAGTTTGCGTATTTCGTAAGCGCACATCTGTATCGCCACCAAGGGAGTGGCTTCTAGAATGGACCAATGGGCTTCTAGCAATATTTCTGCCATTTTACTTGACCTTTGCCACGCTCTAAGCAAGATGGTTGAAAATATTTTGCCACACAGTTTCCCGTACAAAATAATTAAGGATCATTCTGTACGAGATGAGCTTATTTTAAAGTAAAAGATTGTTATGACGAGCTAGTAGTTTTATTGCAGTGCGGATTTTAAATATTTAATCTGTAGCTATGAAAGGCTCTCGGAATGTTTGTTTGCTATCGAGTGGGACAACAGGGTATTTAACCTCAATGATCCGCTCGTTACTTTCTTAAGATATACCCTGTCTATTCCTGGAGAAATGTAGTTTCTGTAAAATGAGATAATTAATAAATACGTGAAAATTTATATATCGATGAACATTTATTCCATTGTATATTTGCTTTAGTTATACGTCCGTTTTCTCGCACGGATGACTCTTGTGTTAAATTACATCACGCGTTTTAATTTGTGCTTAAAAACTTAGTACCTTATATCTGATATAGTTTTAATTCATAAGAATGAGTAATTTTGAAATGATTGGCACTTCTGGCTGCAATTTTCAAAATTTTCTTAAGATTGCGAAATATGAGATAAATTAATGTTGCGACTTAGCTCACTGCCTGACAGTAACATGAGATTAAGTCCATGAAATTTATAATAACCAAAAAGCAAGTATGTTGCGCCACTTGTTCCGCCAGCCCTAGGGCACCGCACAGGTAACAGAATGAATTGGGGAAACTCCGTCTCAGTTTTAAAACAGAATCATTTTGGGGACGGGTCCAAGAGTCTCGAACTGCTGTTCCTCTACTATCGATCTCTACAGAGAACATCCAGCTTTACAATACTGAAGTGCCCCATATCACAAAGACATTAGGTTTGGAATTATAATAGAACTTACAAAAGCTTATTATAGACTTACAAAAGGGTTTGTAACTTCTCTGAGACTCAAACCCCGGCCCAAGGTTTATAACACTCGGATTTCCTATTGTCGCGCCACAAGAGCGAAGCTAGAAAACATAAACAACGCAATACAATTTTACATGCATTTCCTTATAAGGTATTTTCTTCCTTCTTTTTGCATGCCTTCGTAGTGTAACGGTAAGCATACTCGGGGGGGGGGGTATTCCGAGGAAAAAAATTTTGTGGGGGGGGGGTATTCCAGAGGTTCAGGTTCGAGTCTCTCTGCGAGCGCATTACTCATTTTTCATGTTTCCTGCTTTCAGAGATCCTAATGACTCTGCATCCTGATGATATGAAAAATGCAGAATATGATTATTTCATACAAAAAGGACCTCTGAATTAAAAAAATATTTCCAAAGTAAGCTGAAAGCTTTTTATCGATTCTGCTTACGATTCAAAGAGCGGATCACCGAAAAGCTGATAATACTTATGCACTGGAGCTATGGTTATACACGCAAATTTATCCAGCTTATTAGCAGACAGGCTAATTTGTTAAACTTGAATTAATTTTTTTTCTGCTCTGTGGATAAAATCTTAAAAATCTGATAAATGCATAAATTATACTGGTATTCCTGTTATCAAATTAAGAATTTCTTTTCGCAATAAAGCATTAAATAATGCAGATCTTTCAAAGTTACAAAGGAATTTTAAAAGTGCTTAGTATTTATTTTTGAATTTTAGTAAGGAATGACAAAATGCGTTTTATATAAACGTTCGTTTGAGCTATAATAAACAAGCTGAAGTAATAAGAGCCAGGAACAGATTTCTTCGGCATCTTTACTATTCTTATATCACATATATATATATAATAAATCAATATACATATGATCTCTTATAAATGTAAAGAATACCATCTGACTTAAATGCATTTAAACAAAGACAAAAAGATTTTGTACTAGAAATTAATTATATGCATTTCCACTTTAGTTTAAGATTTTGTTTAGACCTTTAAAGAAAGAAAAGTTGTAAAATATTGTATTCCTATTTCTTAAACGTATTCCTTGTAGAAATTTATAACTTTAAAAGCCATTCTTAGAAGTCAGGATCTTATCATAAACTGGCCTACTCTAAGCATATGGCATCTATAATTTTATTAAAGGTAACTCTTCTCTTTTTCTATTCGCTTTTAGTGCATCTCGTTATTTGCTTCTTTTATATGCATGTAAAGAAATGATAATAGCAAAATAATGGAAAATGTTTTATTGTCTTTCTGTTTAGTTTAATTTATGCAACGAATTAATTTTTTCCCTTATTGTTCTTAAGTTCAACTCTACACTCTGTCAAATTATATATATAGTTTTATTGAAACATTTGTCATGAACGCTTAAGAAACACAGCATCTTTGTTTAAGGAAATGTTACATGCTGAAAGACAAATTTTGGCAAAAAATCTTTATTGTTTTAATATTTGTTTAGTCGCAAATTTGATAAATAAACTCTTATTAAAATTTTTTGTAAAACTTAACAGTAAGTAATTAAACGATGTCTAACTGAAATATAGTTAAAAGAATGGTTTCCTGTTTTTGAGTTCCCTATGATATTAATGAAAAGTCTAATAGCGTAAATGCAATAATACGTACACACATATACATATATATTACATTATATTCTCTTATGAATATCTTCTCCTGTAATAAATGAATTGTCAGTTCTCATGCGATTCTTCAAGAACTTAATAATAAAGGTGTTGATGTCATCTTTTCTTATGTACACTGGTAAAAAAAAAAAAAAAAAAAAAAAAAAGACAGTTCTATATCTCCCGTTCTTCTAGGCCGATTGATGGAACTCAAATTGTGTGTTTCATGTCACCAAAGCGCGCGACTCAGGAAATATATTAGATTTATATATAGCATTGTTCTGACATAGGCATTTTGACACAAATCGGACTTTTTCTGAAATAGCATACCAAATTTTTTTTTAATATTTCGATTTTGCGACTCAGGTTATGCCTAGATATTAAATTTTCTAATTTTTGGTGAGAATTTTACGAAGAAATTTAAAAATTTATCTTGGCGCATTTTTTTCAGTTTGCACCAAGAATAATTCACTTGGCGAACTTCTTTATTTATAGCAACCTATTTTCCTTTCCTTTTTTTCTTTCTACAGGAGCGGAAAAAAGATCACGTTCATTACTTTCCCATAATTTTAACAAACTGCGTAAACCACATTTGGCGTTATTATCGCTTGTAACGAATATGCCAAACTTCAAAACTCACCAATATGTAAATTCACGTATATCTTAGGAAACTTTGAAAAAAAAATCTAATTTTTTGTGGGTATGCTTAGAAATACATCTACTTTAAGATGGTGGTAAAAATTTTATAGAATATAATTGAAAATGTTTTTCGAAAAATTTATAAAAAATATAAATTTTAAAAACAAATCTTAAAAAATGTGCGAATTATATTTGGATTAAGCCTAAGTTTCGAATTGTCGAAGAACAATTCAAGTAAGTTTAATAAGAAAAAGGAGATATTATCAAATTCAATTGAGGAGATAAAATTTTGAGAGTTAATTTTTTAAAAACTACTGGTGCGATTTTTAGAAACGTCGGCAGTCTGGTATAATTTGAGTCGTGAATCTGAAATATGGGGAAAAAATTGGCGTGCTATTTCAGAAAAAGTCTGATTTTGTGCAAATACCTATATTAGAGCAATGCTATATATAAATCTAATACATATCCTAAGTCGCGCTTTCGAGACATGCAAAACGCAAGTTGAGTTTCTTCAATCGGCCCAGTAGAAAGGGAGATGTAGAACTGCCCCATTGTTCTTTTCGCGCGTACGTGGCCACATTGGCAATCTAGGAAATGAAAGGCTGATTGGTTGGCAAAACAAGGAACAAACCTTCAAGTTAAAACCCCAATAATACTGCCTAAATTATTTTTTAAGAATCAAGGTAGGAAAGGATTATGCAAAAATTCTATCACTGCCTCCTCGACTAAACTATTTTTTCCGTCTATTCCTCACAGACTGAATAATAAACATTTTTTGCTGCAATTTTGAAATTACAAAATTTTTAACTCAGCATAGGAAATTTAACTCATATCTGAAGAGATCTAACACAGACTTGTGTTCCTGTAGCTTCGGAGAAGTGCGAAATTTCGAAAATTTGTTGTTTTATTGTTCAAAGCTTAAGACAGGAAGAAAAAAACTTATATCTTAGATAAATTCTCTAAACAATACATCCCCCCACACTCTATATGCTCGTTTAAGATATATTAGCATTTTATCCTTTCTGTATATTTATTTCTTACGTTTGTTCTTTGAAATTGCATTTTTATTTTGTTTTGTGTCGTTTTATTGCACTTGTTAATTTTTTTTACTTACCTCTGTAAGGCTTGTGTAATTCTTTGTGGTTCACAAGGAGATTGAATATTCTTAAATAAAAAAGATAACGTGAATATGAAGCTGAAATCTAAATATATATAAATAGTATCCATCCTCATCTTTATTCTACAGCTATTATAAACTGACTATTTAAATAATTATACTCATAAATATAAAATTAATTTTGCTTTAATTTTAGATGCTGTATAGATATGCTAAACGTGTTTGAGGTCAGTTGTGGTTATAAAACTTTCGTGAGATTCGTATTAAAAAAATTTGAATATTCTTGCATGTGATTTAACTAACTCCACCGACTACTTTTAAGCGTCGAAAAGTGCTGAATTTCAAGTGCTATTTTTAAGTGTTCCATGGTTTCAGAGAACGAAATGATTCTGGAAATCTTACCAGACATGATATGCATTTTGAGTAAAGCTGTGCTCATTTCGAGATCCTCCAGCAACTGAAAAAGGAAATCTTGCCCCATCCTATGGAATGCATCATCGGTGGGTGCCAACAGGGTGTGCTGAAAATCTAAATTCATCAACCTCCTATCAAGACCTGTTGCTTTCAGAAGAAGAGCAAGCGTAGAAAAGCCTTCGATACTCTCCAAAAACTCCATAATAGTTTGCTTGGGAGGCGAGAGAATCTGTCAAGAAATACAATTATTTTATGTGAAATACAATTCATAGTTCTTTGCATTAAATTATCTAACCGTGGCTAAATTTTGAATACGGTACTAATTAGATGCACACCTAGGTACCTAAAACATCACTGATGATAACAAATACTAGGATTATTCAACAATCTTCGAAAGATTTACATCTCTAGTTGACTGTTATTAGGATACTGCGTGTGTTGTTTGGGTTCAATTGTGGTATCAATTGAGCTAAAATGGAAGCCTTTTTGAATGAAAGTGTTGCATTGCTGGTGTTATTTGTTTTTGAAGGCAGGGGAAAGCCACGCAATATTGGGGCCGAACTCATCTGTTTCATTTCACAATTCTATATGCTATTGATAATACCAAAAACATGCTCAGATCTCAGAGAAAACTACCAAAGCAGCTTTACTGTTGGAGGAAGCTGCATTTAAAGATTATGTATTTGACATGTGGGATGAAAACGGTCTTCCATGCGTCGAACAACTTTGAAGCAAGCTTTAGCTCAATGGATTGCACAAGAGCTCATAATCGTGAATTCTGGCCTAAACTGTATGGAAGCTGACGACATGGGGAACTGGAATTGTCTTCATTTACCACCAGAAGCCCGCAGCTGAGCTAGATAGATAACGATCTGATCATAAAGATATTGTCTCTGTCTCAACTTTACTTGGAAAGAGTCTGCATGTTTTTAAATATAGCAAAGAAAGTTGAATAAAACCAAACAAAGAAGTTGAAATCTGAAAAATTCAAATTACAATATAACACATCACATAAGAGTTTACCGTTAGAGAGTTTTAGTCCAAAGGTGCAATTTGCCTAGATCGACTATTAATTTCGTTTTGGCATTTTCTGTTGATTCGCTAAAAGCGTTGTTTCAATTTTCAAATTGTTGCCACCAAATATTACATTTAAAGAAATTAAATAATGAAGAATCTGCATAAATGTATATATGTTTCTCGCACTGTAATAAAACAACGGTACCTAGAGCCATGAAATTTTGAATAACGTGCGTTTCCACCAGAATATGGGCATCTGGAAGAAATATGGGCATCTGGAATTGGAAATTTGGAATTTATTTTATTAATTTCGTATTTTGTATCAACGAATTTTTCGAAGCGAGCAATGGCAACGTTGTTCAGAAAAAAAAACATTTTTATATCCAGCGCGTGAGACTGTGTATCGGAAATTCTAAAGACATGCTCATTTTAAAATTATTTTGCGATATTGCTCTTGAACTGAATTTTGTGGTTTAAGTGCGAAGAACATGATATTTAATAAATAAAGGTAACACACAAAATATTAAAAAATGCCCCTTTCGACGTAATTTAAAACCTGAAACCTTCATTAGCGGTGACGTTTCCATTACAGATCAATTGTTCTTTTCATTGATAAGGCAAGGCTTATCTAACTCGATATGTGTAAGAAAAGTTATCGAATATGAAACGCTGAAAAACACATCTTTTTATTAAGTCTAATTGCACCCTGTTAAAATTGGTTTTGAGGTGCTATTTAAGAAAATGAACAATCGGACCCTTTTCCTTTTAAACAATCATGGACACTGAGATCTGCTAAGATAATGTCTAGAAATTCTTTAGCTCACTGAAGGAGAATGAATATCACAGCTCACTGAAGGAGAATGAATATCACACTTGGATATAACAAGATGGTGAAAGGTGTCATACAGGGTATTGGAGGAAACTTATATATAGCAAATTAGAAGAATGTTTTGGAAATAGAATAATATTATCATATTTAAAAAATTTACCACCAAGATCTTATTAGTACAGAATGCATTTCATCGAGGTAATTTAAGATTTGCGTGCATAAGCAATGCATACAACATGGAAGAGTTGAAAATGAACACTACTGCCATCCACTACTACTACTGCCATCTAGAGTCTAGATACAGAAAACTACAACTACTAGTGCCATCCAGAGCCTAGATACAGAAAAGCTTTGCAAAACTGCAAGGAATTTAGTGAAACACGTAGGAAAATAAGCATAATTGAAGACTGTCGTTTGCAACATATGTTATACACAAGTTATGATTCATAAATATATATAAGTACTATTTTTATGAAAGATTTACTTTTAAAATTGGGCATTCTGTATATAAAAAGTTCATCCCATTAAAAAGCCTTACAAATATTTTACATAAAAATTTTGCTTCTTTTTTAAATCATATAATATATACTGTTGGCAGCTTATGAAATTAAATCTTCGGTGTTGAATAACATTAAAAGTAAACTAAATAGAAAATTTCAGTTTTAAAACTTCCATCTGTTTCTACATTTATTTGAGCAAAATGGTATGTGCGGAAAATAAAAGCTATTAAAAAAGCATATCAGATTTAGAAGAAAATTAAAACCAGAAATTTGTATGGAGACTTCCAATCTACAGAGGCTGTTCCCACATTTCTTAGACGATGTATATTGCATTCACAAAACTAAATTACATAAGATTCTTGGGTTTTAAATGTTCTATTTGACATCCCTTATTCTGAACTATCTTTCGACACCGCAATTTCCAGGGTAATAATGCCTTCTGAAGTGACAGAAGAGGTATTCTATCCCATTCTTCCCGAACAGCTTTCCAGAGTCCTGTTAGGGTTTTGGGACAACGTTTGGATAATGCAGTTTTTAAAAGTCCCAAAGCACAAAAGTCCATAGATGACACATCGGGAGATTTAGTAGGGATATCAGTGAAGGGTATGGCCTTGATACCAGTTTTTTGTTATATTTCTTTTAGGAAATTTACAGTGGATTTTGATGTGGGATTGCTAGCTTTGTCCTGATGGAGTCTCATAGATTGATGGCACTGCGGGTAAAGCGATGGTATTTCATTCAGAAACATCGGCGATAAAATATGTTCCTGATAGTATTTGCAGTTAATCTTGATATTTTTTTGCACTCTCTTTATTTTTAACTTGCCATTATAACAAAAAACCAGCAACAATCATGAATCCCTTAGAAAAACTTTCTTTCGATTCTTTGAACCATGTACTTAAAATTTTTTTCTCCCCTTTCATGATAATAAATGGCTCTTTTTTTGTTACAATCATTTAAATACACCCATGCCTCATCTATTGTGACAATTGTTTTCCATTTTTCTTCGGATAAGTGTTTCTCATATAGAATTCTGCAGCGTGTCCTGCGTCGAGCGATATGCTTTGGAAGAAGACGATGCACATTGCGTTTTTTCGCTTTCTTAAGATTTAAATCAACGTTTATCATTTTATTTACAGTGGACACCGAGCATTTTAATGATTTTGCAACTGTCCTTTGACTAGGGGGATTTTCTTTTAACATTAAATAACGTACCTTTGCAATAGTCGAAGATGTCCGTTTTTTCCTTGGATACTTGTTTGGAATTTTTGTCCCACTTGAGGCTCCAATTTGACGTTTTTTTTTCCTTTCTTGTTGATGATATTACCTATCGACGCTTTAGATATCACAAAACCATGACTCTCACATCGTTTTTGGATAACGGAGTATGCATATTTCTCTTCGGAAACAGCGTAAATGTAGCCTTCGAACCACTGCTTTGTTAAATTCGCCATTTTGAATAAAAACAAAACTTTCAAGCCACAGACGATAATTTTGACTTTTAAAAACATAGTACAATTGCAATTACTTCTTTTGCAGCAAACGATTTTTTATTACCGCTTACCAAAGTCGTCTAAAAAATGTGCGAACAGCCTCTGTATGTGTCACTGTATAATTTCATCATAATCATTAGATATTTATTCTCAGTGCAGATGACAGAATACTCAAGAAGCCCAGTTAGAAATTTGCCAATCCATCAATTACAGGATGCTAAAACCGTACTTTATTTACGATATTCATGGCTTAAAACACCATACAAAAGTGCAAAATCCTGCTAAAAAATCGAGGTAAAATGACTTCTCAAATGATTAAAGCTGCAATGAGCAATGTAAGTAATACTGAAGTAGCGTAATATTGAAGGCAAATAAAATATCTTACGTACGTCATTTAGTAAAAATATAAATTAATTTAAATCAGATGTGATTTATATAAATTGAAACAATAATCTTTCGCGAAAGTTTATTTGGACGTGTTTAAAAAAAGGAAAAAAAACCTTACCCTGTTGATGACATGAAATGTTCCACCGCACAGCTTATGATTGAGGCTTACCATTGTAGCACATTGGACTAATACTTTTGGAGTGGAGTGTGGATTCTGAAAACAAATTTTGCTTTTAAAATATCAATAAATATTTATATGAATAAAATTTTCATTGAATTAATTCCTCAAACTTTAGTGACCTCAGACTTTAATATTTTTATGAAGTCAAGGAGAGTTCTTTTCTTCTTGAAGAATATAAGCTTAAGATAAAATTGCTGCGACACATTTTTTAAAAAGTTAATAGAAATAGTACAGATTTTTTCAGTTCAACATTCAACATTTTTATAAATTCAAAATATACAGTAATCTGCAAAAAGAAATCTCTTTGATTTTAGATTTTGAAAAAAACTGATTCAGATCCTTCAAGGTCGAAACACAGTACTTTTCTTTTATCGTCTTCTTTGCATAATGCAAGAACAGAATCGAGCTGACTTCCTCTTTTTAGTTTCTGTTATGATTAAATGTCCTATCTTTCTTTCGATATTAAGAAATGTAGAAAATAAAATATATGTAGAATATATACTATTTTCTAGATCTATATCTCTACAGAATTTCTAATATAGAAAATAGAATATATGTAATAATATATATATGTGTAATAATATATATATATGTGTGTGTGTGTGTGTGTAAGATAAAAAATATGTAAATCTCAAAATTATAGTTCAAACTAGCAATAACTCTTAATTCCCCCTCCGTATTCTAAAAACAGTAATAACGTTTTTGACCTGTTGCGTCATTTCTAGACCAATCTATGTCCCATGGCTTGTGTTACGCTTATGACGTAGCTAATTCGGAACTTGAACTCAAAATTTTGAGAACTGAAACCTTTCTAACCTAAACCAAAACCTTCTCTTGTTGAGCTTAAATATAGGATAATTGCGCGCTTTAGCTTCTACTTCTTTTTCTGTAAAGACGGTATTTCGCTGTGCTCTCTTCTTATTGCAACAGAATCAAAAATGTAAATATTCTTGAACAGGTACGATTAAAAGTGCTAAGTAAATGTGGTCACGAATGTCACTTAAAATAAAAATGAAATATAATCGGCCTCGACTGCCAAGTTTTATAATAGTTACTGATTCAACATTTTAGCATTCCACGCAATTAGAACTCTTCCTCTTTAATATGGATCAACATTCTATGCTATCTACTTGCTGCGCCATGAGTATTTCTGCTTTTCTACGTCTCAGTGTTCTTACATCAGTACGTCTAAATTTGTTTATATTACATATATATATATTGAAAAAATTGTTTTGTAATTAT
>KK114773.1:343186-359342 GCA_000611955.2 Stegodyphus mimosarum
TAGAGCCCTATTTCAATGAAAATCATAAGTGTACTAACACTTTTGGGAAACACAGTTTATATTATATAATTACAAAACTATTTTTTTAAAAACAAAACACAACCATGCCTATATTTTTTCGCGCATTAAGCTGCTGAAACATAATCAGTAAAGACATAAAGTAAGAAATTTAGAACTAATTTTTCACAAAGACCAAAAATTGAAATGCATAAGTAATAAATTTCGAATAATCCTATAAATGGAATAGAATTCATAAATGTCAAAACTAAAGCTTTTCAAACAAGCAATACCCCAATTCAAAACATCAATGAAATTTAAAGAAAAACGAATATAATAGAAGAGGAATTCAATCAACTTCAATGCCACTTCGTCAGGAGGATGAACTTTGAAATTAATTTGATACCTCTCTTCTACAAAAATCCTTGTTTTTGGTGTATCCAGAATTAGCCGATGAACCATTTTAATGTATTTTGATTGTAATAGTTCAGCCGAAAATTCTGGCTCTCCTCAAAGCAAGGAAAAAACAAAGTAAATTCTAATTGGAATCTTGTACCTTAAATAAAGAGAATTCTATTTAAAGAATTGAAAACGTAATATATATATGATTGATATATGGAATCCCATCTCCTAAATAAATGGCAAGAAGTGGAACAGGGAAGAACATTCAAGCTCAAAATTCACCCGAATCTACTTATTAACTGACTAATAATTTCAGGTTACGGTTCTTTTCCTACATATTTCTGCATATTTCTAAAGGAATACATGGCTATTAGATAGCTGCTAATGTGAGGAAAGGGGTGACCCGGAACGTTATATCTTCAACTGTCCGCTGAAAACTCAGTAGCACCTCAAAAGAGCCAGTATTGAGATCCCTGCGTTCATGAAACTTGACTAGAAAAACACAAACACCTCCGTAGTAATCTTCTCAAGGTAATGGAATTTCTTGCAAGTAGAAGCATAGAATTATGCTCCCCATCATGAATTGTCCTTACCAAATGTAGCTATATGTATGATGTGACTCTATGTACTATGTAACTATATGTATGTTTTAAGTCTATTTATACTTTACGCTTTTTTTCTGTTCAGTTTTAAGTAAACACCCCCCCCGCTCCTTTAGATAAGATGCCCGGTGCGCCGCGTGCGGTTGAAAACCTGGGGCTGTGATATGAACCAAGTCAGCAAATGCTCCCAGGCCCATCTCACACGATCCTGGATAGAGGTGTTCTTCATAATTAGAGGAACGCGACTATACTTACTGCTTGTCTATGACGAATACCTGATGTCCTACCCACATTTTCCTATACCCTATATATATATATATATGTGTGTGTGTGTAAGATATAGTAAAATACGATGGCTTCTCTAAGAAATGACTGGCGACCTCAAAATTAACTATTCTAAGTTTGTTGTTCTCCCGCCTAAGTTCATCTGTTCTCCCAAATTCGAGATCTTTCCACGTTACATAACAACCTAAAATGAACCAACAGCAGTTTAATTATACTTATGCACCTACGTAGTATAAACACGGCTTCTCGAGCAATTAGATCATTCCTTTTCTTAGCTTCTGCCATGCTACAAACTTTATTCTTAACTTCTGCCATGCTACGCCGCTTATGCTTTGCTATCTAAGATGCTTACGTTGTACTTTTAAAACCAGGGTACATAAAAATTATCGTATTTAATTATGATTGGATAAATATCTGCAAAGATGATTTGATATTTGTGAAAGTAAAGATTGGACCAAGCACCAAGGCCTTGGGTTGCGGAGTACATTTTCTTAATTAAGCAATTACCTCCTCATCATAGTTAAGAGATGAAGATTGGTTAAGAGATGAAGACTGATGATTGCTCAAAATTCAATTTTGTTATCTTGTCTTTCCCCCTCAGCCAACACGACTGTTGAATGCAAAAAGTACCAACATCGGCTACGCACTTAAAATCTCTCTCTCTCTCTCACACACACGCACGCACGCACGCACGCACGCGCACACACGCACGCACGCACGCACGCACACGCACACGCACGCACACACGCACGCACGCGCGCACACACTAGCGCTCGATGCCAGTTAAGTTAGATTGTGAGTAATGCATCTAACAACAGAGAGAACGATACCGCTGTAATCCTTCTCTAATAACGATGTAAAAACTACGATTCATAGTCGTACATTTTTCAGTCTGATGCCATACGGAACCCACAAAAAAATTTCCATCGAAAAATTAACTAATTGTCTCTCATTATATCATCAACAATAGCATGCAGTTTTTAATGATTTTCGTCTTTCTAATCAAATGCCCGTAAAAGCTCAAGTTCCATCCAATATTTCACCTATATTCAATTTTAGTCGATTAACTGTGGCAAAAAAGTGATCATAATTGATCAGAAATCAATAACACAAACAAACAAATGCACAAACAGGCATTCTTCTTTTTGTATAGAGATTTTGTGAAACCTACAAATTTTTTAATAACAAACTCTGCGATTTGAAAGTGAGCAGTAGCAACACTTTTCGAAATAAAGCATTTTTATCTCCAACGCGAGAGGCTATTGCCAAGTTGATTAACGTTCTACGAAGATGGGAACAGTTGAAATGGCTTTTCACGACTTTTTGAAGAATCGCGAATAATGTATTTAATGTTTGTCAATGCTATTTTTATTTCGTTGTAAAACTTAGATAATTTTTTTTAAAAAATTTTACTACAATTTGAAAATGAGCAGTGGCAACACTTCTCGAAATAAAACTGATTTTTATCTTCAGCGTGCCAGACTGTTGCCAGTCGGAATAATGAGAGCGAAAATGAGTGTTTTCAGAGTTAGGCCAGTTTTCAGTTTTAGGCTAGTCGGAGTAGTACTCGTAAGTTAGATTGAGAGTAATGCATCTAACAACAGAGAAAACGATACCGCTATAATCCTTGTCTAATAACGATGCAAAAAATATGATTCATAGGGGTACATTTTTCGGTCTGATGCGATATGGAACCCGCAAAAAAAATTCTATAGAAAAATAAGCTAATGCACTTTCGCTATATCAGCAACAATGGCACGCAGTTTTTAATGATTTTCGTCTTTCTAGTCAAATAGTTGTGAAAGCTCAAGTTCCATCCAATATTTCACCTATATTCAATTTTAGTTGGTTAAATATGGCAAAAAAACTATCATAACTGATCAGAAATCAATGACGCGAACAAAGAAAAAACAAATATTCTTCTTTATATATATATATATAAAGAATAATATATATATAATATATATATAATATATATATATATATATATATATAACACCCTGCTTTACTAGTTGACACCCACCGGCCACGGGTAACTTTTTCATTCGTCCAGCAAGTCTTAGGCTCATCACTACGTCACCTCCCCCTGTAGGTTTGGAATTTCAAAGATTTCTTAGCTAAACTTGCAGCCCCGTAGAATAGCAATGCTTTCTAGTCAATACAGCACGTTAATTTTCGGCCCAACTTCAGGAAGGTGAGTCTTTCCTTTTTTATATCTTCTTGCAGGAACGTTTTACACACACGTGTACGATTTTTTCTACAAAGTTTTATATGTTAAAAGTACATTCTTTTTAATTTCTCCAAATTTAACAGCTTCGTTACTTTGAGCAAGAGGGCCCCCATTTTTTGATTTTTTCTGTTGTGATATAGGACCAATAGTGTTTCAGAAATTAACTATAAATTATAATTAACGATTTATGGTTTCATTCCGTCTCAAATATTATTTTAAATTTAGTTTTCTTTAAATTTTAAATAACTCTTTCAGAATTCTTGGGCGTTTTAACAATATTTGTTACCTAGCTGCCTCTATTTATTCTAGTTAAATATCGTTTTGTATTAGTAGTATGTTTCTTTTCTTCCACGCGTAGGGAAAACGGGCGCCCAATTGAGACGATTTCGATTTGTATTGAACGATTTAATATATTTTTAAGTTCAGTCAATTATTTTACGCGGTTTTGTCTCAATTGGTCGTCAGTTGAAACGCGTGGAGGTAATATTTCAATGGAAGTGGCACAGTGCCTTTTCTCCTGACGAGACGGCTGTGCAACTCTCAATGAAATATTACCATATTGTTCATTTTTGTTCATAATGTACCTAGTTTTCTCGCAACGTCTGCTTTTCCCATTTTGCCAAAAATTACAATTTTCATGGCATTATTTAACTTATATTTTCTTGTGAATTTTTGCTTATGATTTTAAAGTTTTAATTGTGTTTATTATGTAGCATTGGCACTAACGTGCTTCTTCGAATAGGATTCAGAGGGTTTAGGGTGTACTATAGCTTTTGCATTCTTACTTGTTAATAATAGAATATATATATATATATATAGTGAGGATAATATGAAGATTTATTTATATTTTAGATCATTATTAGTGAATTTTTGCTTATGATTTTGAAGTTTTAATTGTGTTTATTATGTAACTTTGGCACTAACGTGCTTTTTCGAATAGGATTCAGAGGGTTTAGGATGTACTATAGCTTTTGCATTCTTACTTGTTAATAATAGAATAATAAAATTAGCAGCTAGACGCGCAGTTTTTACAAAACCACAAAACGCTATCGTTCAAGTTTTAACTTTTTAAAGAAAATTACATATATATATATATATATATGTAGAGAGAGAGAGAGAGACAGATAGATGGATAGATAGATAGATCTTGTAACCTTTAGAAATTTTTTATTAACAAACTTTACGATATGAAAAATGTGCAGTAGCAACACTTTTCGAAATAAATACTTTTATATCCAACGCGCCAGATTGTTGCCACTCGGAAAAATGAGTGCGAAAATTAGCGCTTTCAGAGTTTTTAATTAATATTTCGGCTGATTAAAGTATGAAGATGGAAAATTTCGAAATGGCTTCCCACGGATTTTTGGATTCGAGAATAATGTATTTAACGTTTGGCAATGCTATTTTTATTTTGTTGTGAAACTTAGAAATCTTTTATTAACAAAGTCTAGTCTAGGATTCTAGAATTTGAAAGTCAAAATGTCAAAGTCTAGGATTTGAAAGCGAGCAATGACAACAATTTTCGAAATAAAGCAGATTTTCATTTCCAGCTTGCGAGACGGTTGCCACTCGGAAAAATGAGGAGGAAAATTATCGTTTTTCCAAGTTTTTAATTAATATCTCTTATTTTAGCTAAATTAGACGTCAACTTTTTCCAGGACCCAGAAAAGAATGGTAGAAAGTTTGGTGATGATAGCTACAGTAGTGACTAAGTTAATCGCGAACAAACAAACACACAGACATTCTTCGCTATATATGTGTGTGTAAGTTAAAATATATGTAAATAAAAATTATAATTTGAAAAGGCCTCTTAATTGTTCCTTTTTAATTTGAGTACTTCCTCTCCTGTAATAACTTTCACGAAACTGCTTCATATCTGAAAACTATTTCCGCATTATGTCATCTTAAACTTCTTGCATTGCCTATAAGTTTTAGCCAATCAGATAAATGAAAATCTTTACTACAAATATCGTTGCAATCCAACTACCCTCCCTCTTTGTATGCCCACGCTTGCTAGCTAAAGGACGTCACTATCTTGGCTGCTACTATTAAAAATGCAATGCGTCATCATCTAAATTGGGGAGTGCAAACTGGCCGCATTGTAATGTGCCATGCCATAGGGCAATGAACAAGTAACAAAGAAATATTTGGATTATCAAGTGATTTTGCGATTCTTCAAATGTTCTCTGTATCTTCTACTACGTAACTGATAGTTTCAGTGTTGTTCTAACTCAATCCACTCGCGACTGTAAAATAATGTCTTCTGTAGTCAAGCACTTATCTCATATGAAATTAGTACAAGGAGCTAAATTAAATCATCATATACACAGTCCAGTCACATTAATGTGACCATCTGTCAAAAGCCAGAATAACCACTTTTCGCAGAGCGGACTGCTGCGAGACGTGCAGGAAGAGAGTCACATAGGTCCCTGAAGGTGTTCTCTGGGATGTTGAGCCATGCCGACTCTAATGCCGTGGCCAGCTGCGCTAGATTACGCGGTTGAGGATCCATGGCGCGAACTACTCGATCGAGATGGTCCCACAGATGCTCGATTGGGTTTAAGTCAGGTGAGTTTGCTGGCCAGGGGAGGACGGTAAACTCATCCTGGTGCTCTTCGAACCACGCACGTACACTGGCAGCTGTATGGCACCTCGCATTGTCCTGCTGGAAGATGCCATCATCCTGAGGAAAAACAATGCGCATGTAGGGGTGAACATGGTCCGCAAGGACAGATGCGTACTTGTATTGATCCATTGTGCCTTCCACAATGATCAGTGAACCTAGAGAATGCCAGGAAAACATTCCCCAGACCATAATGCTCCCGCCTCCAGCTTGGACCGTTCCGGCAATGGTTGCAGGGTGGTTCCTTTCAGAGGTTTCACGCCTTATACGCCAACGTCCATCTGTCCGATGGAGCATAAAACGCGATTCATCCGAAAACGCAACCTGTCGCCACTCAGTGGACGTCCAGCTGCTGTACTGGCGTGCAAATTCTAGCCTTCGCCGTCGATGAACAGCAGTCAGCATAGGTGCACGAACCAGGCGTCTGCTTCGGAGGCCCAGACGCAGCAATGTTCGCTGAATAGTACTTTGGGAGACACTTTTGGTAGCCCCTTGGTTCATTTTGGTGGTCAGTTGCTCAACGGTAGCCCGTCTATCTGCCCGAACGCATCTCCGCAACCGTCGTTCGCCTCTGTCATCTATGGCCCGTGGTGCACCACATTTGCCACGTCGCTGATTTTGGACAGTCCCATTTTGCCATGCACGGTACACTTTTACCACGGCGGCACGCGAACAGTTCACAAACTCAGCTGTTTCGGAAATGCTTCCACCCTTGGCCCGAAAGCCAATGATCATGCCCTTTTGGAAGTCGGATAAATCGCTTCGTTTCTGCATTACGCCAACGATTGAAATGTTTTCCGAAGCCCTCACACACCCTTTATATACGCTCAACTGCACTGTGCTGCCACCTGCCTTCTGTGATTGGTTATTTAACTCTGACATGGAAAGTACGTGGTGGTCACATTAATGTGACTGGACTGTGTACATCCTTTGTCAGGAAAGTTGCAATACAAAGCTCGTAAAAAATAGAAAATTGCATTTATCAAGTAATGATACTTGCTGCTATCGAAGTAATATCCTTGGCTATCTATACACACACAACTACCAATATTTCTGGAGGTCTTAGAAACAAGAAGGGAAATCTTCAACTGCGATGCTTTCAAGCTGATTTGTCACAATCCGTTGGATATATATAATAATTTTGATGAAGCTTTCCTTCCCATCACTTTTTTCACTCACGGAAACAAGAAAAATCACAATAATCTTTGACACAAATATGGGATCACGTTTGGCTCTATCCAATAGTTTAGCAGAAATTCTTCGTCTTTCTCTTCATCTTAGTGAGTGAGGGACGGTTCTTGCATCAAGTTTCCGTTTCCCTAAATCTTCGCGTAAAATCTAATCGCACACATTACGATTAAAATTCATTTATTCTGATATCATACGCACTGTTTCACGACGGTCTTCTTGCAATAACTGCCTTACACGCTCCACGTTTGCATCGGTATGTGCTACTTAATGTTCAATCTTTGCTCACAGTCAGCATCCATTGTGTCAACAAATGCGACAACAATTCGAACAGTCTGTTGGTAAGCGCAAGCCCTACCACCTAGTAAGTGTACGAGGAAACATGACCAAGGTCATGCCAAGTAAGAATACATACCAGGTAACATAAAATAACATTACATATATATAATATTTTTAATAGCGTAGATGAAGGAATTCGGTACTTTTTAGCACCTTTCAATATTCGTCATGGCTGAGGAGACCGTAGTAGCTGAAGGTAGGGCTGAGTGAAAAAGCATGATGACGCATTTAGCACAACTGAGCTTGAGGAATTACAATCTTTTTTTTACGCATATCATATCATTCTTTTGCAGACAAGATATTTTTTAATCTTAATTGAATATAATAATTTCCAATTTAAAGTACGACGTCATCTTAGACAAATAAGCAGCAGCGTGGAAAAGTAGCGAGTTGCTAGCAAGACAGCTTAAGCGAAAGAGAATGCAGCAGTTCAAAGGAAGAAGGGGGAGAGTCAGAAAGTTCAGTTCTGAGTTAGAAAAATTTTGGTTTACAATTAATTATTTGATTGGGCAAGAAGTATCTGCATTAAGCGTTACGTAACAGCGTTACGTGAAAAGATCTCGAATTTGGAAGAACAGATGAATTTAGAAAGAGAGCACCAAATCTAGAATCTTTAATTTTGAGGTTGCCAATTATTTTTAAAACAGCTATCGTATTTTTTTATACCTTACACATATATAATAGAATTATGAAATGTAGAAATATAGGTAAAATCTATCTTTTGATTCTCTATATTCGATCCCGCTGTTCTTCATATAATTTCATTTGTTTTTTTAACGCTCTTAACTGGACTTTTAAAATAAAAAAAATAGACATATTTCTGAGAAGAAAGGTAAAATTCCGAATTCCTTCTATAATATTAAATACAAATTTTGTAACAAAAAAGTGCATAAATCATTCCTATAATTATCAAGTGATTTCGAGAAGAATGAATTCCACTTACCAGGTTTGGATTTTGTGACAAAAATATTAGTTTTAGGTAGGCATATTAAATTAAAGTTTATAAATTTAAGCTGAGGAAACTTTATTTTATGGGTCTTAAAATTGTTTACGTCATCGTTAACAAATTCCTAACTGTATAAGTAAAATAAATGCAGACTTACTAATGAACGAATTTGAACTCGAATGGATGCATTTTGTAATTTTGAATTCAATCTTTGTTCTGGAATCTTCAGGTCTGTTTGTCCTTCGGCTACATGATATAATAAGAGGTCAGCAAGAGTATTATTGTGTTTCTGCAAGGAGTTCAAGTGTCGAGGAATAATTCCCTAAAATTAGAAAACTGAATTGTAGCAGTTGTTATTTTAACATATTAAATTCTTCGCTTTCAATAACAAACCGACATTCAGCTCAAACGTCATATGGAAATTTTGCACACATTTATGGCAAACTGGTATTGTCAGCATAGTAAATTAACAGGGATTGAAACTGTATTAGATTACCAATCGTTCAAATATGTTAGCATATCATTTATTAAAAATTAATTTAGAATTTTAGGATATCCTTATACTTTATAATCAGGGTAACTCATCATTATCAAAAATATGTTATTGAATTTTTAGGTTATTAAATTCTAAAAATAAAGTAGCTAAATGTTAATACAATAAATGAATGAATAACCAGTATAAAAAATGTTTAAATATAATCTTATCAATTAAACCTCCAGTCAGCAATGAAAGAAAAAAATAATCAATAACCATAATGCAGTATTCATAGGTATTCATAGTATTTACACTTAAAAATAAAAAGCATTCATATTTACATATTTAAAAAATCAGACATGTTTTGAAGGTACACAACTATTTTCGGAGACGATAAAATGCAGTAAATCATTGTTATAGCAATCAGGCAATTGACGAGAATTTTTTAATGAGAGTCTAATTCCTCCACCAATTTATATTGTAGTAATGAAGTTTTTATTTCCTGAAGAATAATTTCATTTAAACTGAAGAATAAACTAATGCAAATTATTACACATATATCAAATAAAAATTAATATGTGTTGTATGCATATTGTATGTATCAAATTCCACACCCCCCCTCCGGGAGCTGAGTCTGTACTTATACCGACTTGGCTCCTGGGGTAAATACATCGTTTTCACAGGACTACAACCACCGATCCTTCGGTGGTCCGTTCAGGCTCGGCAGGAACCGCACTGGTACTGTCAAGTCTCATGTGGGCTATAGGTGATATTGCATAGGTAGTTCTTGGAGGTTTATCCTCCGTTAGTCCGCGCTGGGGGACAGACGTTGACTTGGTTCTCTTTGTATAAGCCACAAGTTTGGGCCTGGTTGCCTTTGACTTGTTGTATGTACATTGTGTATATCAAATTCCCCCCGGAACTGAGTCTGCAGTTAGACAGACTTGGCTCCTGGGATAAATAGATTGTCTTCACAGGACTAGAACCACCAATCCTTTGGTGGTCCGTTCAGGCTCGGCAGAAACGGTACTGGTACTGTCAAGTCTCACGTGGGCTATGGTGTTACTACATATTTCATATTGCATGGGTAGTCCTCGAGGGGGGGGGCGGCACTGGGGTATAGACGCTGACTTCGTTCTCTTTGTACAGGCGACAAGTTGGGCCCAGTTGCCTTTGACTTGTTTTTCATAAAACTCGCTTTGTTCTTATTTGTCGCTCTGGGCTGAACCCGCCTCTAGATGTTAAGGTGTTAATATCATGTTATAGACTTTCAACGCCTAGGTCAGGGAGCCTCTTCTCTCTAGTGTTCTGTTCTGTTTATATCAAATCAGTTAAAATTTTTAGTTTCAGCTTGCCTTATTAGTTTTCGTCACAAGGTTGAATAAATATACAGCGCAGATATGAAATAAATGATTCTAAGGAAATCATCATCCATATGTTTGATATGTAAAAATTGAGTTTATTGCTGGCGACTATTAGTAAATGTTACGTAACAGTCAATTTCTTATGGCTAATTTGATAGCTGCTGTATATATGCTAACGTGACTGGGAATAAGTGTTTCATCTAAAGTTCATCTTTCGGTTTATTTAATTGGATTAGAAAGTGCCTCAGTTTTATTTTGATTAATTTAAAATTTGCAAAATTAGATTTCTTGAAACAAGTTTCTGAGTATTCAGTGAAGCTCAAGTGTCAAAATTAACTGAGCACCCTTTTGGCTAATTCCTATGTGCGTTTAAAGAGAGCTTCAAATATTGGTGCCCTTCAACCACTGCTCCGACTAAGTTTAAAAAACTTTAATTCTTTAAGAAGTTTGTTGTTGCTGTTGCTTATGCTCACTTGTCTGACGTAGTCATCCCAAGCTTCCCAAATTCCTCCTGGTAAGGAGCCCTAGATTACGCCTGTCGTTGGCAACAGCCTTGAGCACCTAACAGGTGACAGTGAGATTTGGCTCAGTTCCGCCCCCAATTTTGACGGACAGCACTCCGGGGGGACGGAGTCTGAGGGTCTCCCAACTCTCTTCCCTACCATTAGCCTCTGTAGAGGACTTTCGGCTCGTTGCATATTTAGAGTACCCCGTGCCGCACGTACACTATACATTACAAACATCCATGCCTTCTCCGGGATTCGAACCCGGGCCCTCCGGCACGGCAGTCAGCGACGCTAACCACTATACCGGCTGGGCGGCTTAAGAAAATTTAATCTCTGTTACCCCCCGTACTTGAATTACGTACCTGTATTACTTCATTTGATGGAATAAAGAATGTAACGTTCTCCAATGCGTCAAATGTGGTCTTCAGATTTGCTCTTTCAAGTAAATTAAGAAATTCTTTTAAACCTGATGCTTCTAATATTTGGCTAATAGTTTGAGCTGAAAAGGAAAGAACTGGAATAATTTTTGAAAATTCAAACGCGATACAAGCGCACTTATGTAGCATTATATAATCGCCAAACTGTATGAGTACACATGCATATTCCAAATATAGGTAAAAGCACCTTACAGAACATTTTTGACATATAAATTATCTTCACATGGCTGAAGCATTTTCGGAGATTAAATTCGAGAAAATAATTAAGCATATGCACGCATAACTTAAATAAATGGAACGAGGCACGATAAACACTTTTGTTCGAATTAATGTAGTCATAGTCAGTTGTCACTGAGCTCAAAAATGGCGATACTTCAATTTAGTGGCAAATTTAATTATTATATTCTGCCGGCTTGCAACGAAATGTCTCCTGCGGCATTACAGTACGAAATAAATAGGATTTTTTCCTGCTAATGCAGCATTTTGTAAAATGAGAGATACATTTGGAAAGGAATTATAGTAAAACCTATGAATATAAATGATTTATTAAAGATGATCGTATACATTGATTTGTATATATCATATATCATCCAAACAATGATCTAAGCATCTTAGCAATTATTCAAACAGACGAGCCTGTTATTAATCAAAATGACATTAAAATTCATTAAGGAATAATTTAGAAAGATCAAAGTGAGAAATGTGTTTAATGACTAAGCTGGAGACATAAAGGTTGCGATTGCTAAAACCATGTCATTTTAATATCATATAGTTTTATACCCAGCTTGAGCTCCAGAGTATAGAAATTAGATATTGGTCCATTGAAGTATTTGGCTTTGTAAGATGAATCGATATTTCAGGTGCATCGTTGTACTATTCTGCTGAAGAAAATATACAACTAAATACTGTATTAGATATACAATTAAATATGAGTTGAAATAAAAGTATTATTGACGCGAACACAAGATTTTGATAATTTTAAGTCGGTTATTAAAAATATCGTAAAACATAAATTAAAATCTTCTATATTCCTAGCTAGGCACTGTAGCTTCGGAAGTTGGAGCTTCCAGTAATTTTAACTTAAAAAATATGTTTCTTCAAACTATGCTTTTCATTTGATGTCTTTCTTAGAAAATTAATTTTGCTCAAAATTAAAAAATTGTTAGGAGTGTAATAGTATTTCTGCGAAATTTGGGAGCATGAAAGCTTGTTCTCTAAATTTGTTCCAAAACTTGTCTGCAAAAATTAATTTTAAAACGTAATATGTTATTCTTCCATTCAAACGGTGCTATGATCAGTGAATTATTAAAATCATTTTGGAACGAAAGAAAAAAAATTCAGCAGTTTTTAAAGTAACAACTATTTTAGTGTCAGTTGGTCATATTGATTCAATTATCAACTATACAAGGCGATTAAAAAATATTTTGCAAAAATGTGCAGGCAACCAAAGGGCGATCAAACTAATCATATATCGTAAGAGAACGCCTGTGCCGAAATGGCGTATTGAGGTGGTTCAGGGAGCTGTTGAGTTTCTAGGTAAATGCATTCTACTGACATAAATTACCGTCGGCATCATTCCCGATGCGGATTTCAAGCGGTATGCGTCGTTAATATGAACGCGGAATTCGGCAATATGCATTTTATGTATTCTTTTGTGACTGCAATGGAGCAGCTACTTCGAAACTTGTCCGAAAGAACGATTCTCAAGTACCTCCTTTGAGCAGCTGCTTCTTCTTCGACCATAACACAATATATAAAAAAATCTGATGTGTGCACCGCATGACTTCCTTGTACGGAATGTTAAATTGTACGCATTTTGAATTTCATTTAAACTTATTGGATTGAATTAAATCTACTTCGTCGATAGCACATAAACCACAATAGAATAAATGCACTCTGTAAAATTCACTACATTTTTTACGATAGCGACACTCTGACGCTAGGTTCACTTAAGAGCGTTACATCTCGTTCATTTTAATACTCAGAATGCACAGAATTTATGTACATCATCTGAAGAATTACCTAATCTTTGCCACATGTTCTACTCAAATGCTATAATAAATCTCAAACGATGTGTAAAAGAAATTAAACGAACCAAAAAAAAGAGAGAAAGAAACAGTTTGTTTGATATTATTGTTGCGAAAAATTCGGCGGTTGCGCCTGTATGTAAGCTTTCCGGCATAGTGTATGGCAGGGTTGCCAGATTGGCGACTTTATCGCCCATTTGGCGACCAAATCGGCGATATCCCATGGTCCAATCGGGAAGCTTCTAGAATAATTTCCTGTCGAGATATTTCTCGAAACCTGTGGAACCTAATGAAAAGCTATATAAACTCTTGCGTTTCTGAGAGCCAGTAGTGTGATTAAGATTGCGAGTGTGTGAATAATCGTGAGAGTTGTGAGAATAGCTGCTTACTGTCAGTGCTAAGCTATGCGAGAGTTTTGGTGAACGGAAAGCGATCGAGATAGTGCTTTGCCGTGAAGCTACCTTTACAGTATAGCTTGACAGTGTATTGGTGATTGTTCCACGGTGTTTATTATAAGTTTAGTCTTGCCGTGAAGCTACCTTTACAGTTACAGCCTGAAGCTGTGTTGCTGATTGTTTCAGCGTATTTATTGTAGATTTTCGACGCTTTTAAAGGTAATTTTGGAACTGTGCTGTAAATAGTGATTCTTGTAAATAAATTGTGCTTTTTATTGTTCTGCATCGTGTTTTCATCGGATACTCTCAAATCTACGAACCCGTAAAAACGCAACAACTGGTGTCAGAAGTGGGATTTGAGAGTGAATGCCAGTCACCCGTCTACAGAAGAAGACAATGGCGGAGGAAATGAAAGCTTTAATGGACATGTTAGCAGCTCTGAAAGCCGGACAAGAAAAGATGGACGCCAGACAAGAAGAGATGAAACAAGACATGAAAGCCAGACAAGAAAAGATGGACGCCAGACAAGAAGAGATGAAACAAGAAATAAAAGCCGGACAAGAAAAGCTTCAAGAGCAACTGCGACAGATGGAAATGGAGCAAAACAAGGTTAGAAGCGACATCATGGAGCTTAGAGAGGAAACCAAAACCAAATTACAAGATATGAAAGAGGAACTGAAGGAGGAAGCTGCAACTAAAATAGCCGATATGGAAGAAAGATTCGAAGAAAAATTTAGGAAGTTTCGGGAAGAGGTAGACATGTTGAAAGAAAAACGAACTGAGCCGAAGAGAGAAATTGAAGATTTTAAGATTCTCCCAGGTTCTCCTCATACGGCAATCAAACCCAGTACGTACGACGGAAAATCGTCGTGGAATGTGTACAAGACCCAGTTCGCCATCGTGGCTGACACTAACAGATGGGATTCCCAGATGAAGGCATCACAGCTAGCTGCATCACTCCGAGGCGATGCTGCAGATATCCTAGGAGTTCTGCCACAAGACCAGATTTCCAGTTTTGATGCCCTCTCGAACGCACTAGAACTCAGATTCGGAGAAAAATGCGTAAAGGACTGTAGCCGTCTCCAACTCAAAACCCGCCAACAGAAAACGACTGAAAGCCTCCAAGAACTAGCAACTGATATTGAAAGGCTGGCGCACCATGCATATCCGGACTGTCCACCCGATGTCCGTGAAAATCTGGCCCTTATGCATTTCGTCGATGCAGTCAAGGATCAGGAAATTCAGAAGGCTCTCAGGTTGGCAGATCTCAAAGATCTGAAATCTGCATTAATCTATGCGATGAAGTTTGAGTCGGCTCAGCAGGCAACTCGAAAAGATCGCCATCCGATCAGAGCGGCTAAAGTAGAAAATGAAAATTTTGATGTCAGAAAATTTAAACAAGAAATGTTAAAAGAGATTCGGGAAGCGTTAAATAAGCCAAATAACAGAAACACCGACAAGAAAGCAATGAAGTGCTGGAATTGCGGACTCGAAGGACATCTGCGCAGGAACTGTCACGTGAGCCAAGACCGGGAGGCAGCTCCAGGGAAACTAAAATGCGGCAATCTCACGGGGCGGAGGTTGCCAGGCAGAGATGTAGCCTCTCTGAAAGTTCTTCAGATCTCGTCAATGAGCGGCGGAGATAACGGATTGTTCGTCGAAGGATACGTGAATAAACACCCTTGTAAGATGATCATCGATACGGGAGCCAACGTAACCATCGTCAGAACAGACGTAGCGCGGGAACTAAACGAGACTTTGCGCTGGACTCCGCCCTGTGTGACTCTACAGACAGTGACAGGTGACAAGATCCCCATTGAAGGTAAAATTAACATCACCATTACCTTCGGAAATGAGACTTACCAGCATTGGGCATTCGTCGCTGACATCGCGGACGAATTAATACTTGGACTAGACTTTTTACGGAAATATGACTTTACACTGGACTGTAAACGCAACGAAATGCACTCTGCGAGAGAGGATATACCCGTGTTTAAAGTGAAGAGTGATATTCCTTCATCTCACAAAGTAATAGCGAAAACGGACGTCACGATCCCTCCGATGACAGAGTTACTAATATCCGGCTGCATAGAAAACAGAAATAGCTTCAAGTTTGGAATAATTGAATATCCCAAAAATAGCTCGATAAATGTATTAGTCGCCTCTACATTAGTGGACCTCTCCAAAAATTTCGTCCCCGTGAGAGTGGCGAATGTTAGCCATAGTCCGAGAACAATATAGAAGGGTAAAGTGCTAGCAACCTGCACGCCGGTTACCTGCGTTTACAAGGCCCCACCTGCAATGCCCACTGAGTCAACAGCGAAATTAATTAATGAACTG
>KK114774.1:0-23133 GCA_000611955.2 Stegodyphus mimosarum
CAAAGCTGCTAACGCTTTAGGAAACAATACCGCCAGAGGGTCCAAACGCCGAGAGGGTTAAGGGGGTCTACAAAAAGTCTGAATGTTTCTTCCAAAGTTTAAAGAAAAAAGAATGTAGGAAAATAATACAAGTAAATTATAATTTTTATCATAATTCTTACTTATATTTTTGAAACAAAGAATTATAAAACACAGCTTTATATATGTCACTGTAACACGATTGCCAACTAATTTATTCATGTTAACTTGATGTTAATAAGTTTCTTCACATATTAAAATTTTCTTAATTTTAATTTAAAAAATTTTAAAATAAATTAAAATCTTTTTTTTAAATAAAAAATTTTTAAATTAATCAAAATTTAAAAATTTTTTAAATTTTGCATTTTTGAATTTTTTTTTGTATTTTTAAATATTTTCTTTGTTGACCTAAGTAGGAATTGACTAAAAAATTTTTTTTATGTTACTTGTTTTACGTTAATTCCTTACGTTAATTCTATCCCTTCTATTTCTATGCCAGAGCTCTTCCGCCTTGTTGCTAAATTGTGCTACATAGAGATATCTGACTGAAAGTTGTTGAGAATGAAGTTCTAAATATATACTCAAGTTATATTTATTTGAGTTAGATCCCGTCAGGCAACAGGGAATAAGTTTGGATAGATTTTAGCTTGTAAGATTATTAAATCAATCACCTATATTTTCATAGAGTTTAGCTTGTGAGATTTAATTATTCTATAAATCATAAAATAAATAATTAAGTTTCATTTTTCTCCTTAGTTGTTTACTGAGGTGCAGGTAAGGTGAGCCTCTGCATTGGCGACAAAATTGTGAAGACTGTGTGTGCAAAATGAGGTATTAGTCGAAACTCTTAACGAAATGAACTGAAATGAATGGAATTTGTCATTGGTATGAAACATTCTACAAATTCTGATGCCAAAGACCGAAGTAACTTCTTTTGAAATGAAGCGCCTGCATTCATTTGAAGGCACGGAAAAGGAAGATAATCATATCCCTTTTATAAAAATTCTAATAGAATCTCTCATAGAAATTCTCTCCTTCTTAGAAGAAATAACATCAAGATTAAACAAGACAGTAGACATCAAGATAAAACAAGACAGAAATGACATCAAGATAAAACAAGACAGATTGAAATATCGTCAATATAAAACAAGGCGGCAGAAATGACACCAAGATAAAACAAAACAATAGAAATAACATCAGGATAAAAAGATATAAAGATAAAACAAGGCAGTAGAAATGACACATAGATAAAACAAAACAGTAGAAATGACATCAAGCTAAAAAGATATAAAGATAAAACAAGGTAGCAGAAATGACACATAGATAAAACAAAACAGTAGAAATAACATCAAGCTAAAAAGATATAAAGATAAAACAAGGTAGCAGAAATGACACATAGATAAAACAACACAGTAGAAAACCATCAAGATAAAAAGATATAAAGATAAAACAAAATAGCAGAAAGGACACATAGATAAAACAAACAGTAGAAATAACATCAAGAAAAAACATATAAAGATAAAACAAGGTAGCAGAAATGACACATAGATAAAACAAAACAGTAGAAATAACATCAAGATAAGAAGATATAAAGATAAAACTAGGCAGTAGAAATGACACCAAGATAAAACAAAACAGTAGAAGTAACATCAAAATAAAAAGATATAAAGATAAAACAAGGTAGCAGAAATGACACATAGATAAAACAAAACAGTAGAAATAACACCAAGATAAAAAGATATAAAGATAAAACAAGGCAGTAGAAATGACACCAAGATAAAACAAAACAGTAGAAATAGCATCAAGATAAAAAGATATAAAGATAAAACAAGGTAGCGGAAATGACACATAGATAAAACAAAACAGTAGAAATAACATCAAGATAAAAAGATATAAAGATAAAACAAGACAGTAGAAATGACACCAAGATAAAACAAAACAGTAGAAATAACATCAAGATAAAAAGATATAAAGATAAAACAAGACAGCAGAAATGACACATAGATAAAACAAAACAGTAGAAATAACATCAAAATAAAAAGACATAAAGATAAAACAAGGCAGCAGAAATGACACGTAGATAAAACAAAACAGTAGAAATAACATTAAGATAAAAAGATACAGAAAACTTGATCAGCGGTCGAAGCTTTGAAAGGCTCGATCGAACTATATTTTTCCACGGCTCATGAGCAGATGCGTGAATGAAAGTGAATGGGTAGTGAATGTGTTCAATCTGAACAAAAACTTATCCACCTCAGCTGAATGCGAAGTCCTCACAGACTTGGCATCTCACAGCAAACTAAAAATCGCGTTTTAAAACCAAAGCCTACGCTGGAAAGACGTACGCAGTATTTGGTTTCAAACCTAAAGCCTATGCTGTAAATCTGCAAAGTCGTATTCAAAATTCCACAAATTTAAAATCTTTAAATCATCCTCGAATCAAATTCAAATTCCGAAAAATCAAAATTAATGCTGCTATCCTCACCTACACATCCATATACTGAGGCTATTTGCACATTTTTAGATGATTTTCATTGTATTGTTGCGTGCGTAGGGGTTCGCAATGGATTGAATGCACAAATCGATAAAAAATTTATAAAATTTATTAATTTCACAAGAAATAAAACAAAATGCCGAAATATTTCCACGGAGGTATTCGTACAATATCTCACGGTAGTTATATTTTGAAATACTAAAACGTTAAACTGAACTCAATTCAAAGCAGAGAAAGCTAATTCGATCTCACCGCGAATTCGCTGCAATCAGAAACAGCACTAAGTAAACAAAAAAAGTTCGCTTAAAGAACTGCAACTGCGCTGAGATGTTTTAATCCGGCTTTTATAAGCTTTTTAATCATGCGCGAGAACAAGCGTGCTATTTACTCGATTTTTCTGCATAGCAAAAAAGTAGGATTACGAGACATCTATTTATTAAAATGTTAAATGCGCGTGCTACTGTATTTTTACTCTATCGGCGTAGCTTTCTCTTAAAACTCGTCGCGCGCACGAGGAAATGAAACAATTTAATCACAATTCTACTAAAAATAGCTAAATAAATATAAAATCCGTAACAGTATTTACAGAATTCTTTTACCTAAAACTTTTACGTTTTTTACGTTAACCCTTATTCTTCGTTATCTTTCTACACCGTAATTTCCAAGACAAATAAGTTTTTTTATAGCATCCGAAAAGGACCCAATCCTTTTATACTTTACCCCAATCCTCTTGAACAGCTTTCCAAAGTCCTAAGAGGGTTACAGGTCGACGTTCGGAAAATCCGCTTTTTAAAAATCCGAAACTGCAAAACTCCATGGTTGATACATTAAGATTTTTAATAGGAATATGAGTGAAGGGTTATAGCTTTCTTTTCCATTTTTTCCAGGAAATTAAAAGTGGATTTTGACGTGAGGCTGCTTGCTTATATTGCGGTTCTACTGACTGATGGCCTTGTGGATAAAGAGAAGATATTTCATATTTGAAAACTGGTGACAAAATATGTTCCTGACAATATGTGTTCACACCATATCCTTATACTCTTGTCATCTGGCTCCAGAGCAAATCTTGAGTCATCAGTAAACATGACATTGCCCCAATCAGACGTGAAGTTACAGTAAACGTGAAATTACAGAATGATGAACGCCAAAGAAAAGAGCAACATCTGTGATCGACTGTCCTGCTTCAATGTGCCCCACAGCATGCCAGAGCTCAGAATTTTCCATTCGTCTTCTGGAAAACAAATTGTACGAAAGTTTTAAACATGTTGTAACGTTTCCGAGCTTTTATGGAAAAATAGCAAGACAGGATTGTCTTTTTATAATTTATTTAAAACTCAACAACAACTTCATTCGTGATTAAATAATGGATGAATAGCGTAAATTGTTACATTGCTATATCTTACAGAAGGGAAAAAACGAGTTTCCCACAGAGTTCTCTGACTACATGTCTATCCAACTCCACTGCTTCGTCTCTTCTCACAAAAGAGCAGCGAACAGCCGTGAACAAGTCGGCATCATAAAAGCATTAGGGGATAAAGACCCATTAGCCTTCAGGACATTCTTCCTGGCCGAATCGCTTACACCCTGGCTCTAAAAATGAGTTTCTTAAAGTTAGTCCAAAACAGGAAGTCTCTAATAATATCCAGCTGGTTATTTTCCTAATGATTCATTTGCTGTTACAGTTTGTCACAGCTTCCTTCCCTCCCCGGGGGGGGGTCTTCTGGACCATAATTACCACCATTAGAGTTCACCATATTGTTAATAAAATAAATTATAGTAAACACACATTTTTACATCAAACAGGTGTAAGTACCATGGATTAAACATGAAATTATATTGAGGGCAGTGTACAAATAATATAACATACTTAGTGTACAAAAAATACTAATGACTAATTACATTCAGACAAAACAGAGCTTACCCCTTTTTAGACAAATATTACACAATATGCATTCTTTTACTTATATAGATTTACAGAAGAACCATACAAGACAGTAAAAAATATAAAATCAATATAATATCAAGTTTTTCGGCTTAGAGCATCAGCATTTTTATTGAGTTTCCCCGAACGATGAATAATTGTGAAATTGTATGGCTGAAGAGCCAGAGCCCAACGCATTAAGCGAGGATTATTACTGGCATTAGTTCGTAACCAAGTTAGAGGATTATGATCAGTTTGCACAATAAAGTCTTGCCCGTCTAGATAATAGTGAAGTTTCTTTATACCAAACACTATGCTGGCGCATTCCTTTTCAGTGGTGCAGTACTTTTTCTCTACCTCGGAGAATTTCTTGCTCAGAAATATAATGGGATGTTCTTCTCCGTTACTAGTGAGCTGTGTTAATACAACTCCCATACCATAATCAGATGCGTCGGTTTGTAGAATAAAGGGAAGAGTAAAATCGGGTGCATATAAAACTGGGTAACTTGTTAATTTCTCTTTTAATTCCGTGAAAGCCCTTTCGCTCTCAGCATTCCACAGAATATCACCCTTTACTGATTTTCCTTTTAAAAGATCCGTCAACGGAGCGGCGATTGCTGAGTACATCGGAATATAACGGCTATAGTAGCCCGCTAATCCCAGAAATGCTCTTATATCCGTTTTAGTCTTGGGTGTTGGGAAATCTCTTATAGCTTTGGTCTTAATTTCCGACGGTTTCCGGTACCCTTGGCCTACAACATGGCCCAAATAAAGGACATGTTTTTGAGCAAAACGACATTTTGAAGGTTTAATGGTCAATTTCGCTCTACTTATACGTTTCAGCACAATTTCCAGATGCTTGAGATGACATTCCCAGGTTTTTGAAAAAATAGCCACATCATCCAGGTAGGGAACTGCAAATTCTTCGCATCCATTTAATACCTCTTGCATCATCTTGGAAAAAAAATAAGGAGCGTTTTTTAAACCAAAACTTAACCGTAATGGCCTGTAAGTGCCGAAACTGGTTACAAATGCGGCATATCTTTGAGCATTAGGGCTTAAGGGTATTTGCCAATATCCCTTAGCTAAATCTATAACCGTGATATATTTTGCAGAAGCAACTTCTTCTACCCGTTCTTCTATATTGGGTAAGGGATAGAACTGGGTACGTGTGATTTCGTTTAATCGTCGGTAATCCACACAAGGTCGAGGGTCCTTATTTGGAGCTTCTACGAGAATCATAGGAGAAGTGTAGTCTGATTCCCCCACCTCAATAATTTTTAGGTCAAGCATTCGTTGAATTTCTCTTTTTAAAATCTCATTTTGTCGATGTGACATTCGATACGGCTTAGATCGTACCGGCTTATTACTGATAACTTCAATATCATGTTCTACGAGGTCTGTCATTCCCGGCTCGTTAGAAAAACTTTGCGAATATTTATTTAATAACCTCTGCAATTGATCTCTTTGAGTAGGTTCTAATAATTCTTCCAAATTGCTACTTTTAATAACCTCAGAATAATCGTAAACGTTTGGATTTGTATCAATATTAGGAAAATCTATTTCAGTCTCAATCTGGTCAGAACCCTCTTCGCTACAAGACAGGTAATTAATTACCTCAGGTCTTTTATAATATGGCTTTAACATATTGATATGATAAATTTGGGATCTTTCTTTTTTCCCCGGTAAGGATACGATATAATTTGTTTCGGATACTTTATTTTCAACTTTGCCCGGTCCTGTCCATTGAACCGAAAGTTTATTTGCCTTAGAAGTGGCCAAAATTAAAACCAGATCACCTTCTTTAAATTCTCTTTTTATGGCATTTTTATCATACCATTTTTTTCTCCTGAGTTGTTGATCTTGCATTTTCTCAACTGCCAACTCTTGACACTTTTTTAAGCGATTTATGAGTCTAAAAACATACTCGGTTACTGGTTGTTCCTCCTCTGGTGAATCCGTCCAATGTTCGTATAACAACGTTTCTGGAGTACGCAAATTTTTTCCGTGGACAAGTTCCGCAGGTGTGAAACCCGTGCTTTCATGCGTCACAGTTCTTAAAGCAAGAAGAGCCGCCGGTAGCACCTGTTCCCAATCAGAATCAGCCTCCAAACATAAAACTCGTAATATTCTTTTTATAGTACGATGAAATCTCTCCACTGGATTAGACTGAGGGTGGTGTACCGAACTATGACTAACTTTGATACCGAAACGTTCAAAAAATTCTGTGGTCAGATTGCTCATAAATGAAGTTCCTTGATCGCACTGAATCTCTTTAGGGAATCCCATTCTGCTGAAAAGATTTAACAACGCATCCACTATTGTAACCGAAGTTATATCTTCGATTGGAAGAGCCTCTGGATATTTTGATGCTACACATATAGCAGTTAGTATATATTTGTTTCCTTTAGATGTGGTTGGCAAGGGTCCACAAGTATCTATGTTTATTTTTGAAAATACTTCCGATATCACAGGGACTAATTTCAGAGGCGCTTTTTTTCTATCGTTAGATTTCCCCACTCTTTGGCAAGGATCACAAGTTCGAATATAAGTTTCCATATCTTGATAACATTTGGGCCAAAAAAAATATCTAGCTAGATTATCTTTGGATTTAGTTACGCCCAAATGTCCGGACACTTGTTCATGACATAAACTCAATATCTTCTCCCGACAAGTTTCAGGAATGACCAATAATTTCCGTACATTTCCTAAACGATCTTCTTGACACTTATACAGCAGCCCCTTTTCTATCTTGTAAATATTTGTCGAAGAGTTATTTTGAGAGTCTCTTGTCGCTATGTCAAAAAGCGGCTTTAAATCTTCACTCTGTTGCTGTAATTGAAGGAATTTAGTCTTGCTTATTGAAAGTAGAGGAGGTAGGTCATTGAACTCCGAAACGGGCAGGAGCGACTTTCTGTCTTCCTGTTCTTCTTGTTCCGTCCCCTGGGAAGTATAATCGTTCGCGAGGGAGGGAAAACTCGGTAGGGGTACAATATTCGTATGCTCACCCCTTTCTTTTGCTGCTTGAAGGCCTTTCTCTTCGCTATTGATCATTTGTCGACGTTTCTGAGCCCGCGTCTCCACTGCGTTAACTTGGAAAAAGTATTCCTTATTTTGATTTTTTCCTAATTTTGCAGCCGTCCGATTCCCTAATATATAACGTCCTTGATCAAGCTCATTTCGTATGACTGCGGCCTTTGTTAATATTCGTCCAAATTCTGCTTCTATTTCAACATGTGCTAGGGGAAGACATATAGGTGATTCATCGAACGGTTGTTTTACCCAAACAGTTTCTCCTGTTAACATTGAAGGGGTAATGTATTTTTTACAGATCACATCAATGGATGCTCCAGAATCCCGTAATACAGGAAGATCGAACCCGTTAACCTTAGCCATTGTAGTGTATGGCGCTAAATAATCTTCTTCATTCTCTTGTACCCTGTTAACAACAGCCGTAGATTTAAAGTCTTTCTGAGCTTTCGGACACTGCGGCCTCAAGTGATCGATTGAGCCACAAGTATAGCACTTAAGAGGTTTACGTACTTCAAAATGACGCTCATCTTGATTTCGAAAAGTTTCTGTTTTTTTCGAAACTTTTTCCCCAGCCTGTTTATACCTTGGCGAATCTCTGAAATTAGGCTGATTTTTATTTCTCTTTTGCGACTCCGAACCATGAACTGGAGAGACCTTTTTCCGGTATTCACGTACGTTTTCATAATCTTCTAACAACTCGGCTAATTTATTTGGGGACGTTATCTTGGACCATTCATCAATAAAATGCTGGCGCACTTCGAAATTTACGCGACGCTTCATTTGATCCGTTATCATCAGGTCTTTTAAAAGTTCAAAATCATTAATTTCCAAGCCCGAGATCCATTCTTCAAAATAATTTCTTAATTCAAATGCGAAATCCCTCCAAGTGGTTTGAGCGTTTTTTTGGGTTTGCGAGAATTTGATTCTAAATTTTTCTGGGCTCAGTTTAAACCTTTTAAGAAGTATCCCTTTTATGTAAGCATAGTCATAAGCCTGTTCTTCTGGCTCTCGCATAATCAGCTGAACTATCTCTGTTGGCAAAAGTGTTAATAAAACAGAAACCCATTCTGATTGGTTTAGATTCGCCCTCTTTGCTTGGCGCTCAAACATGACTAGGTACAAACTAACATCATTCTCTTCGGGATCAAATTTTTGGATCATTTTTTGAAGTTCAAAATGGTTTCTTCTAGGCATACTTTCTTCATTCCCATCAATTAGATCCTTACCTTTAGCGGCCTGCAATTTCATTTTGGTTATCTCGAATTCTCTTTCTTCTCTCCTAATTCTATCTTGCCTCTCTTCGTCTTCTCTCCTAATTCTTTCTTGCCTCTCTTCTTTCTCAAGTCTCACTGACGTGATATTTTCCAACAGACTTTTAATTAGTTCCTCCTCGTAGGCTTCATTTCCCATAATCAGCTGTCTTAAATCTAATATCCTAAGCTGGGGTCCAACCTTTTCCCCTAACTCTTCAGCCAAGGATTTAAGGTCCTCTTTTCTAGCTTTTGCTAAGAATGCCATGATATACCCTCAACTTATACTCTAAATCTAATGAATCTCTCTTTATATATATAAATTTGATATACAACTAAAATTTACAATTCTGAGGCTCAGTATTTAACTCTTAATTTTTTTCAGAACAATTTCTGGTATTCTAAACATACATTCAAGACAATTTACACTATACTGTGAACAGGATGCACTCAGTTGCAATTAGTTAAATTGAGAATTTAAGATAATACAATATGCTTTAGATAATACAATATTCACATTCAGATCATCAAAACTTTCATAGTATATTAAGGTATGCATTCAAAAGTAAATTAAAATAAACGTATAAATACTCATAAATATCAATACAACCACAGTTTGAACGTAAGATATTAGTGATTTCTAAACTTTCTGTTAACACTTTCAACTGAAAATTTTCACTTCTCATAATTCTTACACAAAATGATAATTCATATTCTGTACTGAAAATCAAATAAACAACAGTTTAATTTTAAGCTACCAAGATTTACTTATCTTCATTTTTAACACAATGAACTGAAAATTTTTGGAATTATAATTCTTACGTACTTATATTTCTTACATGAAATACATTCTTACAAACTTATAATTCTTACATACCATAACAGTTTACATTTACTTCTAATAATTATAACGTTCAAGACGACTTACAATTGATAATTCAGAATACCCTTTAAAAGATAGAATCTTTAGAAATATTACAATTTTACTCTTCAATTATAGAAGCATAATAGTAGCAAAACTCACAACAATTCACTCTATTAATACAACTTCAAATTCTTAAGATATTATTTAATTATAATTTCTGAATTCAAAATTCTAAATTTATTCCTAAATTCTTAAATATATTTTCTTATCTGAAACATAAATATCAATCAACGCATTTGCAAGCTTCAACGAAACCAATATTTGTTAGAAAACATTTACCTGAAGTGACATAAATGACACAATAGAAATACTATATTTAATAAACCTCACTGCCTCAATATAAAAAATCCAAGGTACTTACCCGCCTGGACTGTAGAGTTGAAACTCTGATTGAAGCCTGGAACATGAAAGTGTTGAATCTCACAACTTAATTCTTTTATTGGACGCTGAAGGCACATGCACTAAATTACCACACAAACGTATATCACCACACTACACTTTCCGGACACTACAACTTAAAGATGCTGAAAATCTTCGGACAATGGCTGTCCCACTAAACTTCAAGCGAATTGAATTTCGGATCCTGGTGGTCCTCTCTTTCAGCCGGACTGACGTCTGGAATCTTCTTTAGAAAAACACAAAGCTGAATTTCGGAGCCTGACGGTCCTTTCTTTCTTCCGGACTGGCGTCTGGAATCTTCTTTATAAATCACAGAGTTGATTTTCGGAGCCTGACGGTCCTTTCTTTCTCCCGGACTGACGTCTGGAACTTAAAAACACAGAGCTGAAGTTCGGAGCCTGACGGTCCTCTCTTTCTCCCGGACTGACGTCTGGAATCTTCTTTATAAATCACAGAGTTGATTTTCGGAGCCTGACGGTCCTTTCTTTCTCCCGGACTGACGTCTGGAACTTAAAAACACAGAGCTGAAGTTCGGAGCCTGACGGTCCTCTCTTTCTCCCGGACTGACGTCTGGAATCTTCTTTAGAAAAGCGCGGAGTTGAATTTCGGAGCCTGACGGTCCTTTTTTTTTCACCCGGACTGACGTCCGTATTCTTTCTTTGTTAAGCACAAGAGTTCTCGTTCGATGACCAAACTAAAACTGCTTCGTGGATTTTCATCATACCTGCTGCCACCAAATTATTATAGTTGTAACGTTTCCGAGCTTTTATGGAAAAATAGCAAGATAGGATTGTCTTTTTAAAATTTATTTAAAACTCAACAACAACTTCATTCGTGATTAAATAATGGATGAATAGCGTAAATTGTTACATTGCTATATCTTACAGAAGGGAAAAAGCGAGTTTCCCACAGAGTTCTCTGACTACATGTCCATCCAACTCCACTGCTTCGTCTCTTCTCACAAAAGAACAGCGAACAGCCGTGAACAAGTCGGCATCATAAAAGCATTAGGGGATAAAGACCCATTAGCCTTCAGGACATTCTTCCTGGCCGAATCGCTTACACCCTGGCTCTAAAAATGAGTTTCTTAAAGTTAGTCCAAAACAGGAAGTCTCTAATAATATCCAGCTGGTTATTTTCCTAATGATTCATTTGCTGTTACAGTTTGTCACAATGTTTTATCACCACTTACAATCAACTTCTGTAACCCTTCATAAAGGTGGCTCCTTATAAGACTGCCTTTTTTGCATATTTCTTGACATGAAAGCGCGATTGGCTTTGCGTAATTCCATCTACCTCTGCAGCGAATTGCATCCTGATTGGCTTCCGGAAATTAGCATTTTCCTCTCCGTGCTTAACTTTTGGAAGTGAGTGTACATTATCCCCGACTCCAAAAATTCGTGGGAAGTCATTTCGGCTGTTCTCACCATCGCTCGACTTTAATCAATCTAGATATTAATTAAACACTCTGAAAACACTCATTTTCGCATTCGTTTTTCCCAGTGGCAACAAATTCGAGCGTTGGAGATAAAAATTTTTTACTTCGAAAAGTGTTGCCACTGCTCACTTTCAAATCATAGAGTCTGTTAATGCAAAATTTCTAAGTTTTACGAAATCTATATATATTATAAAGAAGAAAGTGTGTGTGTTTGTTTGCTGATCAATAATGATAAATATTTTGCCACAAATAATCGACTAAAATTGAATGTAGGTGAAATATTGAATGGAACTTGAGCTTTTACGACCATTTGATTAGAAAGACGAAAATCATTAAAAGCTGCGTGTTGTTGTTGCTGATATAATGAGAAAGAATTAGTTTATTTTTCTATCGAAATTTTTTACATGGGTTCCATATCACATCAGGCTGAAAAATGTAGGACTATAAATCGTAATTTTTACATCGTTATTATAGAAGGATTGCAAAGGTATCGTTCTCTCTGTTGTTAGATCCGTTAGTCTCAAGCTAACTTAACTGGCATATAAGTACTTCCTCTAGTTTAAATATAAATTATGAGATATCTATTTATTAAATGTTAAATGGGCGTGCTCTTGTATTTTAACTTTTCCGGCGTAGCTTTCTCTTAAAATATATTTCGTGCTGCATTGCAAGGGGATATGAAACAATTTTAATAATAATTCTACTAAAAATAGCTAACTTAATACAGAATCATCCGTAGCATTATTCATTTTGGTGATATTTTATTTAATAATGGGTGATGTAATAAATGTGGCAGAATGAAGCAAATGTTTGTGAGAGCACTGCAAAAATGCTCGATGTCTATTCCTGCTTACCACGTCTAAAATAATTTCAAAAAATATGCTTCCTTTCCTGGAAGAAAAGAGAAAACACGGAAAAGTAAAGATGAAAAAACCTTTAACCGGAATGAACGCAAATTTGATTCTGGAAAGGAAGTACATAATATTGATTTTCTTGATTCATATGCTGATATTAATGAATTTAATGCTGGTTCCTTTGAGGCGGATATAGATAGTGACACTGATCGTATCGATTTTTTTAACGAAGCTTTTGATAACAATTTCCTTGATTTAAATATTGATGACGATACTGGCCCAATCGATTTTTTTTGCCAAAGCTTTAGATAATAATCCAACTGATTTGCACTATATTAGCGATGAAAATCATTTTTCTAATTTTCTACCATCAAACGCAAAAGGATATTGATTTTTCAAAGCGTATAATCAAATAGGTATGAATAGCAATGGAACAGTCTTGAACCAGGAAGAACTCAGTTAAAAAGCCTCTATTACAGCATTTGATGTTAAATGCATTGAATCGCATATCGATCTTCGAACACAAATGGACATCGAATTTGTTAATCTTATTAACCCAAATAATGAAGCAGAAATGAGCGGCAAAAGGGATGAAATAGCTGTTAGCGCTTTAGAATTAGTAGATGAGGAAACACAATTAACATTCCAGAAAATCAAATGAAAAATATTGAGGATGAGGATGTTAAGAATTTAACCCTCTGACCGGACAGGGTTTTCGCTAAGAAAGCACAAATTTCCCAAAACTACTACCAGAAAAATTTATTTTCTTGATTTAATGTAAAATCTTTCCTGGCATTTTATACCTGGATTTATGTACTTTTAACATATTGCCTTAATTGCTTTGACATATTTTAATATGCACGTATATATACGTTCGTACAGATATCACAAAAAATATTCTAGACCGTATATATACGGCTTTGCCGGTTAGAGGGTTTTAAACGATTCTTCAGATCAATCCGTGATCTCTGATTTTCCTGGAAGAAATAATTTTAAATTACCTTCTTATGAAAGAGAAGAAGATAATACGGAAGCTGAAAATATTGCCAGTCAGGAAGCAAACAATGTGATCAGGTGCGAAAGTGATGCATATGAAAACGACAGAATACAACTGAACCAGCTCGACATCCTCTGGGCCTAATCTAATTAACAGTTCATCAACTTCCTTGTTCATCATTTGCTCATATCTGTTAGTTTTTTATGTGCAACTGAGCATATTAAATTTAAGCTTAAACTCTTAATATAGATCAAAAAGAAAATTATATCCTTAATTGATAGGTTAATCGTATATCAATTTCCAAAGCTATTAACTTATTCTACAAGGGGTATAGCCTAGGCTCCAGTATCCTGGTGTAGCAAACACTGTTTCACAATACCAGAATAGAACTGAAACCAATTCGAGATATTTGAGAACGCCTCGTTGGTGTTGTCGCTGATGTCGTCATGGTTGTCCTCGTTGATGACGAATATACTCAACAACCTTCATCGGAACATAGCAGACGTTTCAGAATTTCCAACCTAAGGAAAACATAACTGAAATATTTTTGCTACTGAAATACTTTAAGAATTCGAAAAATATGCTTTCTTCGCTTGCTAGAAGGAAATTTCAAAATAAATTACCTACATTTACGAAGCAGCAATTTTAGCATAATGATCTGAATCTCTGTTTACGTTTAGAAGAAATAAATATTACAGTTATTCGAAATCAACATTTTATGAGTAATTTAAAAATATTTGAGGGAAAATATTTATCAATAAATGTTTGCCGAAGTAACCAAAATCAAAGCAGCAGCAAATATACGGTTAGTTCCTAATTGCTTTAAATAACATGAACGGTAAAGGATCCTTCTATGCTCATTCATCTCCCATATTTTCTGTGTGTAATTTCGGTGCTTTTTTGGTAGACGGTTTGCTCGAATTTTTGGCGATTTAAGTTGGCGCAATTGTTGGCGCAGTTTTTCAATGGTCAGCCATCTTGAAAAACGCTGGTTTTACGTATTTTAAGCACAGTAAAGTATTCGAAACTTTAAAAAAATAAATTTCGTTAAAAATAATGGATTAATTTTTTTGTTGAAAACGTCGTTTTTGAAGATGGCAGGCAAAATTAAATAAATACATTTACTACGAGTATAAAATACTAAAATAAAGTTAAATTATTACTTTCATATAGCATAGAAATAGAATAAAAACACCGCTATAAAAACATTGCGTCAGCGTTTAATTGGATTAAAATATTACTTAAATTGAATATCGAATTAAAAACATCATACCAACATTTTAAAGAATTAAAATATTATTTAAATTCAAATACTTTAAAATAAGTTTTATAGGATATAATTATTTAACTTAAAACATGTGTGGGAATAAATATCTCAGCATGTTTTGATAGCATCACTCGCTATTTTTTTGCCATTTGTTTTAGTACTATGGGATACACAGTTTAGCAATTACGTAATGAAAAAGAGAAATAACCTAATTCACAAATATTCTGTAACCAATCAAGGTGCTGATTACATCACGCATAGAATTAAAACTATTTAAATAATCGTACATAACAAAATCATTTTTCCAAAAGAAATGCAAAATTAAATTGTATTTTAATACAGCCTGAGTAAAAACTTTAAAGCCAGTAAAAATTTTTGAGAAAATGAAAACATTTAAACTGAGAAATTAAAATACCATTTGATTGATAATTATTGAGCTTAAATAAAAGTAAAAAAGTAGAAAAATTAATTTGCAAATATTTTATTATTAGAAAATATTACAGAACACACAGATGAATATTTGAGCCTGAGTAAAAACTTTAAGGCCAACATAGAAAATAACATATAAGGGAAAAATTACAAATTCTTAGAAGGTTGTGTAGGAGCCATTTCTTCGAATTACTTCAAATATTCTTGTTTTCATGGATGAAACGAGTTTTTGACAAAGGGTAGGGTCAGTTTTATACCATTCATCTTCGATAGTAGATTTCAGCTCTGTTGTTGATGTAAAATGTCTCCCATTTGCATAAACTCTTCTTGCTAAGTCACCCCAAAGGTTCTCGACTGGGTTGAGATCAGGTGATCTAGCTGGCCATTTCACAGTTTCAACATTGTTGACTTGGAACCAATTTTTTGTGCTGTTACTCGAATGGATCGATGCATTGTCTTGCTGATATTTCCAATTTTCTCCAGCAAGACATTCAGCATTTGGCAAAAGATGATTTCTTAGAAGATTTTGGTATCCTTGGGAATTCATTCTACCTGAAACGAATGCAATTGAGCCCACACCACTGTAAGCAAAACAGCCCCAAGTCATGACAGACACTCCACCTAATTGGCGCTTGGAGAATATTTCTTTTTCATTTCTTATATCATGCCAGTAGAAATTCCAGCCATCTGGTCCATCCAAATTCCATTTTTTTTCGTCAGAAAAAATAATTTCTATCCATTGGTTGTCCCAGGACATGACTTTCTGGCCAAAGTTCAAACGCTCTATTTTGTGTCTCTGCAGTAACTGAGGCTTAGTCAATTTTGCTGTGTAAGTGAACCTTCCAGACCTTCTAATTGTGTTATAAATCGTTTTTTGACAAACTTTTAAACCTGTCGTCGAAATCAGTTTCCTGGTTGAGTACTTTCCAGTAGATACAAGTTGGCAAACTCTTCTTTCATCACGCGAGGACAAAGCTTTAGGTCTTCCCCCAGTATTCTTTTTACCATAATTGTCTTTCAATTTTAAAAAATTGTTGACTACAGTCTTTGATCTTCCTATCTTTATCGCAATAGCACGACTACTCATTCCTGTTGAAGACAAAGCTTCGATCTCTCCTCTTTCACGATCAGTTAACTTCTTACCCTTCGCCATCTTCACAAAGATCACCAATACTTCGAAGAAACGTATGACAAATATGAAAATTGCAGCGGTGTCACAAGCTAGTAGTTGCAATGGTAATTACACGATTATATTATATTTATTTTTAAAAAATAAGTGGTGGCCTTAAAGTTTTTACTCAAGCAGAAATACTAACTTTGTAAATAACCACATGTTTCTCATAATTATGTATTTACAAATTATGTTTATAGCATTTATTTCTTATAAACTTTAATAATTAATATTATTTGAATCCCTTTTATTTCATTTTACATTTTCTCAAAAATTTTACTGGCCTTAAAGTTTTTACTCATGCTGTATCTAACAGCCATAAATAATGTTTAAAACATTAGATTAAATTTATAGATCTTAAAATTAATTACTTTTAAAGCAAGGTGACGTCATTGATTACATCATCCTCAACATAAAATATCATAAACAATAAAATTTTTATTTCAAATAAAAATGCAAAATTAAATTGATTTTTAATATTTAGAAGCCATGTTAATAATAATATTTAAAACACGGAATTTATGCATAATAAAACGCATTATTTTTTAAATAAAATGACAGCAAAGTATCGGTTACCATAAATAATTTATGCAGCAATGGTTTTACCATAAGTCGTATCGCTCGCCAAAAAAAATCCCCAAAATCAGTACAACCGTCTACCAAAGTAGCACCGTAATTTCATTTAAAAAATGCCCGTCTTGAATACTGGTAAAAGGAAACTAGTTAATAGACGATTCGAACTACATCGCAACTAAGTGTTTTGTAGCATTTCCTTCACACCAAAACTGTTTTCTCATAAATCCTTTGATTCTGGATGTATTCCCGAAAACAGTTTTAACCGAAGACTAACTTGAATAGATAAAGTACTTAAACAGTGACTGACTAAAAGTTTGAGTACCTAACTAGAAAGAGTTATTACGAAGAACATATATTTATTTTTAAAAAAAAATTAAAGGGTCGTAGAGACATTAGGTTATTACGAAGCAGGAGAGGTGAAAAATGAGCAACGCCTTCGCCGGGAATCGAACCACGGACCTCTCGGTTACGCGTCGAGCATGCAGACCACTATATCATGAAGGCATGCGAAGAAGGTGGGAGAAATACCTTATATACTCCCCCTTTTAAAGGGCGACTGGGGTTTTGGGGACCCAATCGCCAAATCCCGGTGGTGGAGAATCATCATCCACCACCTTTTTAGTTCGGGCGCCAGTTGTAGAATTATTAAGTATTTTTTGAAGCAGGAAGATGAAGAAATGAGCAACGCCTTCGCCGGGAATCGAATCACGGACCTCTCGGTCACGCGTCGAGCGTGCACGAAGGCATGCGAAGGCTTCGCACACCACGAAGGCATGCGAAGAAGGCTGGAGAAATACCTTGTAGGGTGAAGCCAAGGAAGCGGCTTCATTTTGACTAAACTCCTCTACCTTTTACACAAAAAATAATGATCATGAGTAATTATTAATATTTTTTCCTTTTTCATTATTATTTTTGCAATTAATGTTTTTCTTAATCTTTTTAATGTAATGTCTGTTATTATACTGTTTGTTGTTTACAATTAATGTAATGTCTGTTATTATATTTTCCTTTTAATGATATTTTATTCTTACTTATTTGTTTATTTTTATTTGCTTTTATATTTTTTCCATTTTGTTGCTGTTACTTTTTTATATTTTATTTTTACCTCTTCCCCTTAATGTTATACTTTATTTATCATTATTATTTGCTTATATCTGAATTTGATTTTCTCATTTCTTACTTTTTTTATTTTATTTAATATCTTACTTATATTTTTATTTAAAAAAAATTCAAAAACTACAAAGTTTATAATTTTATTCAAAATTAAAATTAATTGTAAAATTAACACATTTGGCTTTCCATTAAAATTTTACTCATTCGGCTTTACTGCCCATTTTTATTAAAGCTTATTATCCTTTTCATTATTTATTGTATTAGTTAGAGCTTTATTCTTGAAAAACTGCATGAATCATAAAATATTTGGGTTTTCATGTAAAGAGATGTCAAACTCCGTACTAAAGGTTTCCCTTTTCTCGTAATCCAATAGATACACTCAGATCACAAAGGCCCACCAACGGTAGAGCCGTTAAGTCTCTGAACACTGGTAGTTTGACCCGGGTTCGATTCCAGGCGAACGGGCTTGCTGCATGGACGTTTCGTGGTTTTCCCCATGTGAAACTCAGTATAGGAGACAGTTTCCCTTAAAATGTCCTTCATGAAAGCATTCCTTCCTTTGGGCAGGTAGCCATAATCCACCAAATCAAATTTTTCTTTTATCATCCCTCGTCGTCTGTTCGACCTCCTTTTACTGACCTTCGGCTTCGTTACATTGGAATGGTTTGATTTCGTTTATTTGATTCTCGCAAAGCACTCGGGGGCTATCTGCCTTCATGGAGGACTTTCTAAGGGAAACTGACTCGTATAAACGTTACACATAGGAGAAACTACCATGCAGCCAGCCCGTTCGCAGTATTAGAACTTCGGAACGAACTACCAGTGTTCAGCGACTTTACCACTTGGCAAGTTCCACATTGGAATGCTATGGGAACTGATCTGATACGCTTGGCAATATTTTTTATTTTTTTTACTTCGTTATATGAAGTAAAGGAAGTACTGTAATCATGAAAATTTCCAAGTATTATATTCTGATAAAAATATCCATTTTGACCGCTATCGAATGAAATTTAACGATGTTTTTGAGTCACATCTGTAGGTAAGAACAGAATAAAGAACCCTTTTTTCCCAAACTAATTATAAAATTGATTTAAAATGGATCCATAATGGATTTTTTCATGGCTTCTCTACGTACGTATGTATGCATTTATCTCGCATAACTCAAAAACGAATAGCCTCAGAACAATTAAAGTTTGCATACAGGAATTTTATAACATGTAGCTGCGAATCTCTTAGTTTGGTTGCAAACGGCGGCCGCGCCAAAAGTATATATATATGTAAGCTCAGTTTTTTATTCTTACATGTTGGTATACTGAACATTTTTTGCTCTAAAATTGATTGAATTATGTTATTTTTATCTTCCGGTTAAGGTTTTTGTGCCTTTAGTTAATCCGCATGTATTAATTGCAAAATTATCAACAGTATAAAAATTGTTTAAGTGAGGTTAAGCCTAATTTTTTTTACCATAGCAGCCATATCTGTTTACACATGAAACTTAGCAGAATAGTGAATTAAGTCTTTCTGCACCTTCAGTGTCTTTTTGCCGAATGGGACAAAAAGAAACTTTTAGTTTTGTGCACCAAAATATCTGCCTTCTTGCCTGCTGGCCGAGTTGCTTAAGAAACTGTAATTTTAACTGTAAAGATTGTTTTTTAATTGTGTTAACTGTATTTCGTGTTTTATGTTTTTCCATATATTTCAATTTTTAATTAAGGTATTTTAGGTTTTTATATGTTTTTGCATTGTCACGAAGTGAGAACTGAATTAATTGAATGAGAAATGTACCTTTAATAATATTCGAGGAAATAAGTTTAACGAAATGCAGGGAAAACTGTGTATAACTTAATATTCCTTACAAGGAAATCATGTGGTGTACACATAAGATTTTTAAGGCCCACCAGCGGCCGAGCGGTAAAGACGCTGAACACTGGTAGTTCGGTCCAAGGTTCGAATTCGCGAACGGGCTGACTGCATGAGCGTTTTCGTGGTTTTCCCCATGTGTAACGTGTATACGAGCCAGTTTCCCTTAGAAAGTCCTCCACGAAGGCATCCCTCCCCTTAGGCAGATAGCCCTCGTGTGCTTTGCTATAATTGAATAACCTAACCTAACCATAAGATTTTTTACTTTAAGTGGCACAACTGTTTGTTAGTCTGCTGTGGTATATTTAGGAAGAACTGGAGCATCAAAAATATAAATTTAAATTTCCAATTTTTCTTTCCATTGACAGTATTTCCGTTTTCTTTTGTTGTAGAATTAATTCACTAGACATGGTTATTTTTTTTTCATCGAAGCAATTGTCTGTAATTTACATTCTAGATCTCACCCGAATTTTTGCAAGCATTTTCCAACAAAGTTCTATTTTCCAGGCTTGTCAAGGTTTTTTTTCGAAAATTCTTTATAATCCCTAAATAGTAAATTATGTAAAGCTTTTCACATTCACAAAAAATGTATCCTGTTTAGTCAATGACTTTAATTCAAATGCAGTCTTGCCTAATGCCTGTAAAATTCTACTAACTTAACCCTGCATTTTTATTACTATTTCTGCCTACAGATGGCGCTATCGGCTCCTTACTTCGGTTGTCTGTAAGGTAAAAATATGATCGACACTCGCTTTCTCGATTTACGGAATTTTTTGCTCCTGATGAAGGGGGATTCGCTTTGCCCTAGAAATCGATTGAGATTTTACAAAATTTACGCCGAATACAAGGTTGTCGATTTGCTGTGCTATAGTAAATTATGTAATTTATGTGTTGCAGATTATCTCCAGGAGAATTACGTTTTCTCGTTTTATAGTTATAATTAATTTCTATAATAAAGGTTATAAATGAAATAAGATAGTAAGGCTAGAATCAATTTTCAGCTTTAAAATAAAACACTAGCCAAGTAATGCTGAAAAATAATACCGGAATAAATAAATAGATTCTCTAAGACTTCCAAATTATTGGAATACTTAGAAAAGGTCGCTCAGGGCTTTCAAATTAGATTATTCTATAATTAAAAATTATGTAATTTTCTCACATTCCTCGGTACAATCAGTAGCTTTTAGAAAACGTAAACGCAAATGGTATTTATCGCATTTGAGATTCAAATACCTGCAGCAGCGAAGTTTACAGGCTTATTATTCCCAGTTTACTTAACAGTCGTTGAATAAAAGTCCCACGTGAGTTCTTTGTCTTTTTATATGACGAGAAATGAAATTATTTTACAAAAGAAGATTGCGCATAACTTTAAAATCTAATTATTTACACTGCGTAAGAAGACATTTCAATAAATGTTGAACTCCGGTAAAGAATTAAAAAGCTCGTGATAAATGGGCGTGGTCTTTTTCTTTGATATCGCTATAAAGGATATTTTATTTTAATGGCTTTGGCACATTAAAAAATATCTGATATTTTCAAACCGGAAATATCTACTTACTTTGAAATAAAAAAACAAGTAGCAAGTAATTCAATTAACGAAAGCTTCTAAAATAATCAATTTTTATTTAAATTTTTAAGCTATCCTTTTTTTTTAGACCAAAAAGGGGTGCTAGTTCAAACGGGCTATTAGTCTCGAAACGAATTTTGCTTTGAATTATTATAAACGGCGTATCACTTTCCAAATTGTTGCCATGTAATAATTATCATCCTATAATATATCTTTTTAAGACATTAAAATGATGAAGAATCTGCGAGAATGAATGTTAAAAAAAATGATGGGGACACTACATGATTTCCTTGTGCTGCCAATTAAATTATACATATTTCTGCTGCATTTCATTTCAATTTATTTCCTCGAATTCCATTATAGAAATATTTCTCACTCAATTAATTCAGTTCTCACTTAGCAGCAAGGCAAAAATACATAAATCTCAGAACATCTTCATTAAAAGTTCTAATATATTCTAATATTATTTAATAATATTCTAATATATAAAACACTAAATACTGTTAAAACAGTCTAAAAAAAATTTGATATGCACACCATATAACTTCCTCGTAAGGCATATTACATTACACACATTTTTTCTTGCATTTCAATGAAACTTATTGGATTGAATGAAACCTACTTCGTCGATAGCGCATAAACCACAATAAAATAAACGCACTCTTTAAAATTCCCTATATTTCCTTACCATAGTGACACTCTGGCGCTAGGTTCACGTGATTAGAGTCATCAGGTTATTTATTGGAAGGCAGCAGATCTGAAAAATTAGCAGTGCCCTCCCCGACACTCGAACCTCTCGAATGTGCGTCGAACGTGCTAACCACTGCACCACGAAGACATGCCAAGAGGACAGGACAAATACTTCATACACTTAACAGCGTTACGTCTCATTCGTTTTATAACTTAGAATGCACAAATATTATAGCATCTGAAGAATTATCTAATCGTTGCCACATGTTCTGTTCAAATACAATCATGAATCTAAAGCGATGTATAAAAGAAATTAAACAAACAAAAAAAAAATAAACAGTTTTCCACAGACGATTCAGTATTTCTCAATCAATTAATTCAGTTCTCACTTCACGACAAGGCAAAAATGCATAAAAATTCAGAATATCTATATCCAAAATTGCGAAGTAAATTTCAAACACTTATTTCCTCGAATAATAATTATAAAATAATTAGGCTTAGCCGCACTTAAACAACTTTTAAACTGTTGTTAATTCTACAACTATTGCATGCAGATTTAGTAAAGGCATAAAAACGTTAACTAGAAGATAACAATAACATAATTCAATCATTTTTAAAGCAAAAAATGATGTCGTGCTTTCGAGACATGAAAAACTCAGTTTGAATTTTGTCAATCGGCCCAATAGAACGTAGAATGGGAGATACATAACTTTTTTTTTTTTACTTTAGAGTGAGTACTCTGATAACCAGCTAGTAAAATGTGTTGACTTGAGACAATAAACTGTTTTTCTAGTCAGCCTTTCGTGAGGTTTTGGTGAGTGAAATACGAGTGGTGAGTTTTGTATACGTAAAGAATAGGATTGGCTCATCCATTAGTTGCGGCTGAGTAGTTTAAATAAAAATTTAAAAAAATCTGAAAGGTTTCAGATTTTAGATTACGTCCAAAGGGGCGTTTATTTAACATTTTGTGTGTTACCTTTATTTGTTAAATACCATGTTCTTCGCACATAAACCATAAAATTCAGTTCAACAGCAATATCGCAAAATAATTTTAAATTGAGCATATCTTTAGAAATTTCGGTACACGCTCTCACGCGCTGGAGATAAAAATGTTTTTCTGTACAACGTTGG
>KK114776.1:0-57139 GCA_000611955.2 Stegodyphus mimosarum
ACTTGGAAGAGTTGAATATCCGCGGGCAGTTGGGTGCGTATGGATATCTTGAAGAACAGGGTGGAAAGCGGTGAAAAGGTCGTTCTAGCCTTGTGTGTGTTCTTAGGTTAGGTTGTCGTGAAGTATAGATAGCAGTACACCTAAAGTAAATGGAAATCTCTTTTTGGATGCGAAATTCATCGGAAAGCGTGAAATGAAGGCAACTGGTGACTGTTCATTAAAAAGTACCAAATACGATTGCTATCCTATGGCAAGTATATTGCAATGCTATGTTATCAATGTAATAATACTACTACTGTATTATATGAATACAATATATGTTGCTTAATAGGTATTAATCTATTGTGTATGTTATCAGTAAGGTTTCTATTTGATAAGTAAGGTTTCTATTTAGTAAGCTATTCATAGATGAATTTGTGGAAACGTAAAATTTTTGTATGGTTTTTCAGTTCCACAGTATACTAGTGCCCCTATGTAATTCCATTGTTAACTAACACATTTTTTGCAGAAGTGAGCGATCTGGTACACAGAGTGGCAATTATAGCTTAGAAAAGAAAAGGTTTAATTATTTTTATAAAAGTTGTGTGCGGGTGGGAGGTCTCGAAGTGAGACTGTCTAAATAAAAGGCAACTATTAAATCTTAGACAAAGATCAACGTTATTGAAACTGGGCTGCAGACAACAGTATTCTTTTAAAAGACTAAATTTTTCTTATGAAGTGGCACGATAAAATTTTTAGTTGTTTTTCTTTGCGAATATTGAAAGTCTAGTTTCTTTGTTCTATTTAGAATCATTTTCAGTTGGGTGATCCCTTCCCCAGTGGAGTCATCTCGGGTAATGGAGGTGATTGGATACCAGGTCACAGGGCTAGGATTTGAATCCGCAATGATATAACTGCCTCTGCGAAACGGGTAAACAAATCTATCTGCCTTGAAATGTTGTTCGAAAGGGAAGACTCTTGAATTTCGTCCTGGAGATACTCACCCCCCCAGCAGTCGTTTACGGTACTGGCGCGGATTGTGCACCTTGGCAGTCTTGGCACATCGGGAGATGAACAAAAATAAGCACCCGGTTTCTGATGGGCAGGTTCTGGGGCAGTCAATACTGTCCTGGAATGCAGGTGGCTTCTGCCTTCTGAGTAGGCTGGCGCGGAGACCAGTCCTTCGACTTTCGTGGTGCGTTGAGCCTTGCAAGCACAGCGACCCGTGGCTAATATGGGAAGTAATAAATGGGCGAGCCTTGGTGTGCCAACTTAAATTGCTTGCAATATAAGTAATCGGTAGTAATCTCGCAGATGTAATAGATAAAAATTGTGTTCGAGTCCCTAATCTAACGCAACCTGTAATTAGATTCATTGCAATATGTATAGAAGGAGAGTCTAGCGTAATAATCATTCGATTGGTAGCGTAATAATCATTCGATTGGTAAGTGAAGAATGACGTAAAGATACATGTTTTCAATTTAATGTGCTTCGTTCATTAAAGTGTGTTACTTCAATAATTATATTAATATAAAAGAAGCCAGCCATTTGGCCAGCATTGTGTTCACATGCCCGAAAAGTATCTTAACTGTAAGAACGCAACTTAAAAGTATCTTTTAATAAAAATTTTATTTACAGAAACACATAGCATCTCTTTAGCTGTTTTTGTGTGAAGAATCGCTTAAATGTAAAACGGCAAACTCATAATATTACTAAGAAAAGTGAGGTAGTTGAAAGAAATACAAATAAAGTTAAATGTACGTTAAAAGCCACACTTTTCTCGATGCTTATGTAACAATTATTTATTCATGCACATCAGTGTTCGTTTAAAAATGCTAATTATTCTATATAAGGAATTACTTAATCGCGTGTTTAGAAGAATAGGAAGTTGTTACATTAGTTTGTAGTCAGGAAGTTCTAGCGTGCGATTTTTATACGAGAATGTACATCTGTGTGGTTATATATATATATATATATATATATAAATATATATATTTAGTGTGACATATATAGTTGATTATTTCGCTAAGGTACCTTTAATGACAGCGATGATATACAAATTTATGAGAATTTACGATGTTACAACGTTTCGTTTTTCGAGGAACATTTAAGAGCTCTTTTAAGTAGAGAATAGGGATATTCTAAATGTGCATTCTTAAGATATTGGCGTTTTTTTAGTGTTAGTTGGTAATTCTTATTTGGTTTTTAGTGATGCTGACAGCATTTGCTTAGTGCAGAACGTGGTTGCTTACCAGAGGAGCATACTTTGATGTAAGTGATAAGTTTAAATGGCATATCAATCAGTGACTTGTGAAGGAAAACGTGCAATGGATAACTTGACTGGTATAAACTGCTGCATTATGCCAGCAGGGTTACTTGGCAATTCATTTACGTCGGCAGGTACTTGGCTTCGTAGTAAAAGCTGTCCGGGATACTTCTTACTCCCACGTCGATAACCGGGACGGCACACAGGCACATCCGATAGACACACAGCGAGGACACACAGTCTTTCTACATTTCTTGGATCACGGATCATCACTTTGCTGCTGGCATAAATTATTTTGACTTTTTGACAAGTCAAAATGCGGCCTAAGGCTCTTCAAGGTAGTTATAAAAATTGAGGTGCTACGCACCACACCCGAAGGCGAAAGAATCAGTAGCAAAGTCAAGAAAGCAGTTGTGCAGGTGAGTTTCAGCATTCTTTACGTGAGCAATCGGAATAGCAATGTACGTGAGCAATTTGAATTAGCATTGGAGTAGCAATAGTCGAAAACACTTTCACCAATATTAATCTTGCAGGTAGGCATTTGAACTCGCCGCATGCACGTGACTTGAACGGACAAAGTTCGCAGTGCATCGCTTTATTTGAAGCTTCAGTGAACGCTATGTATTCTGGTTCAGTAAGGGATTGCGCTGCAAAGCTTTGTTTTTGCGATTCCCAAGAAATGATATGCTCTAATATGAAAATCATAGCCACTAAATGATTCCATGTTGGCGTCTACATAACATTTAAAACTTTCATTTGTTTTATAAGTTATCTTCACGTTTAGTGTAGATTTAAGATATTGTACTACATGTTTTATTTGAAGTAGTTTGGACTACTAAAAGACTTGTAGTTTGGACTTGTCGTGTCGAGACACCTAAGTAAATTAATGATAAGATTAAGGATTCATACTTATTTTTGCCTACACTTTCCGTTTCTTTGGTGACGTTTGATGATTCGCTCAGTTTAACGTACGAGTCTGATGGTGCTTTATGTATGCTTACGTTCTTGCATACTATACTTAGTGAAGAGTTCTTTTATGTGCTGTTGACTAACTGATACATTCTCAAAAACTTTTATTTTACCCAAGTCCCTCATTTGTAGGCCCACCAGCGACCGAGCTGTAAAGTCGCTAAAACTGGTGGTTCGGTGTGGTGCTCGAATTCCGGCAAACTGGTTAGCTGCATGGTCGTTTTAGTGGTTTTCCCCATATGTAACGTGATTTTGCTCATTTCTGTCAGAAAGTCGTCCACGAAAGTATCCCCCGCTTAGGCAGATAGTCCTCGAATGCTTTGCCATATTGAAATAAACCAAATCAACTGTCATTTCAGAAGTTTTGCAGAGAGCTTTCTTTATGCACTTCTTCATTGTAGATTCGCTTTAGTTAGAATTATCAAATCTAAATATATAGCAATTATGAAGTTAACTGTTCCGTTTTGAATATACAGTTATCAGACGTTAACTTTTCAAATTTGAGTTTCGGAAAAGTTTCATCTAATTTTAAGTTCCACATTCGTCGACAAGTTTTCCGCTTGCAAATTTTACTTTCAGAACTTGAGCGAAAACTTCTGCTTGAGACATGAAAATCTTTTTCATCAATTTTACCATTCAGATAAGCCCTTTAAACATGCATCTGATGTATCTTCAGATCACATTCGACAGCTAAAGCGAGCAAATCGATTAAGCTAAATAGTAGCAAAATAAGTAGAAAGGCTTCTGGAATTTCAGATTCTATTTTTGCAAGTTTATCTACAATTTCGAAGAAGGTAATTAGGTAATTCCGCACTTTTTCATTCGCGTTTTTTTTTAGATAAATTGTTTCATAAGGCTTACTTTAATAACAGGGTCTTTCCGCTGACGAATTTCATGCAGTTTCATCCTCGCTTTGTACGGATTTGGACATATTTTTAATGTGCATTTTTTCGGATGATTTTACTCTTGAATACATACTAAAGACTTTTTTATCTTTCGAGACCCATTTGGCAAGTTCAGCTTGTTAGTTTTCGAAGTTTCTGACGTGATTAACTGCCCATTCGTGACTTCCCAAAGTTCTGACTGGATTTTAAATTGTTTTCTACTTGGATCTTTTTCTACTTGGTTCTACTTGCTATAACAAAATCAATACTCTCCAATTTCTCAATTCATCATTTTAATGAGTTACATACAATTTCTTACACTAAAAACACATATGATTGGCTTGCTGCTAAGACGTACCGGTACTTACGTACTATGACGACTACCTAGATATCTCGCCAAAACCGGCGATCGATGCAATTTTGTTGACCCATCTACGCAGACTCAACATGTGGAAAAGATGTGGGGTTCCGCAAAAGGGAGGAACAAGCAACAATGTAGGACAAGCCGCTATCTTTTGATACCTATTTAGCTGAATTTATTTCGCGGAAAAAAAACAGGAATCGCCTTTCAATGCTATTTTGAAAGCTATTTCCTGCCACTTTCCTCACCATTAACTTCAACGTTTTCTTTTAACCAGTTTTAAGTAAGTTAATTTTAATTTTTTTATTCGTATTTAGAATATAGTTTATATATATGTATATACGTATATTTATAATATGTATGTATGTATATATATATATAAATTCGGGATTTTGGGTTTTTAAGTTTTTGTTCCTTCATAATTAGGACTTTTATTTTTAAAAGAATTTATAAACCAAAAATTGCCAATGAAAACTTTTATCGCCAAATGTCGCCAAGGTAATCGTCAGAGTACGCAAGTACCCGTACCTCTTCAAGGGGCTTCTGAGTACCCAGGAAATGGGTTTCATAACCCGTTGCTTGGAACTAGCGTCTCAAAACAGGGATAGCTGTGAACGGCTCCTTATGGGAAATGTTTTGAATGAACTGCGCATGCGTCTTTTGTTTTTATCGCCAACAAGTGATGGTAAACCTACTGTAATTTCTTCAAGTCTTCTTAAAGTCAAACCGCAATAAAATGATTACTTTTAGGTTAGGTTAACTTCATATAGGCTGCCTGCCTAAGGAAAGGGATGTCTCCATAAAAGACTTTTTCAGGCAAACTGGCTTCCAAAGTATTGATTTTTATGACATAGGAAATTTTATTTCATTTAATTTATTTTCAAGTTAAACTGAAAATCTTCAGCTTTTAAATTTATCGCATGAAGTTCAGAAATTCCTAATAGTAACCGTTCTAAAATTTTATGCATTCTATTCATTTTTCTCTCACAGCTATGGAGTTTATTATCAATTACATTTTCATTTTAGTGCAACAAAATTTACGTATGCTTTAGTCTCACAACTGCTATCGTAATATTCGAAAAACTTCTCTTCTTCCCAGTGATGGCTCGGAAACTGAACGTGATTATTTTCACTGAAAGGATTTCAGTATTTAATTGTTCAATTTTCATTGTTCACCCTGAATGCAGTCTAAATAGCAGACCTTTCATTTTCAGCATTTTAAACAATTATCATACTGTTTACGTGTAGAATATTATTTACAAGTAAAGTGAAAAAGGAACTATTTTGACATTCGAATATCCCATTAATTAATAAAATCTACGCCAAATGGCGTGTAATAGCCAAATGTAGTAGCCATATGATCTTTGCGACGTTGTGAAATGTATTTTATTTTCATAATGTCCTCGAGTACGCGCATAACGTTTCTTCCGTAAGGAGCCGATCACAACCATCCCAGTTTTGAGACGTTAATGTTTGGATTCTGATGATGTTGAGAGTAGGTGTGTAAAACATGGGTTTCTACCAAAGGAACTTGATGTAAGTGAAACATACGTTCACAAACCCACTATGCATTCAGCCCGTTTGCCTGGGCAAAGAATATGTAATGTTAAGAAGGAAAACTCCGCAGCAGGAGTGGCTCCTTCCCAACGTAGAGGGAAACAGCTGCGCGTGCGCGAAATATCTGTCGCCAAAGCTCGAAGCCGGCGTCGAAGTTCGAAGGTCACGTTTATCAAGAGTTCATAAAATGAATATCGTTTTAAATTTCTTTAAACTTTAACAGAAAAGAATATTTTTCGCGCAAGTAAATTAATTAATGGATTAGTTATTTTGCGCAAAAAATGTACGAAAATCCGAGTTTAAATTATCGCGAAACGTCAAAGAAGAAACGTTTTGCCAGAAATCGTTTCTTCTTAACACGTGTTCTTCAATTTCCTGGACACATGACGGAGGGGGAAATTCCGTGGCCTTCTATGGTCTTCGTGGCCTTGTTTCTCGAAGGCCACGGAAATTCTCGCCGGCAGATTCCGTCGCCACGCCAAATCCCTTGGCGAATTTTCCCTCCGCTTTCCAGCCGCGTAATAGCAAACTAGTTTGCATACGTCTATGGAATTTTCTATTCTTTACATAGCCCTTCTTTGGCCTAGGTTCGAACCTAGGAGGAAATATCAGTATTCGACAGTCTCTAATGACTTAGCCGTTGGTAGAGCCCAATCTCTCAATCTCCTGAAATTAGTCAAGCTAATAAAAATAAAACATCTTTTTCCCTCTAAAACTGTTTAATTAATTTTATTTTTACTTGCTTCTCGTAACCAGCTTCTTGCAGCAAAGAAACGTTTTAAGTCCCAGTTATCAAAGTTGCTAAAGCAGTATTATCAGCAATTTGATAACAGTTCGAAACTCTTATTATAGACAAGATAATTTAACCAAATAAGCATATTACACACCGTTGTTATCCGGGATTGAAGTCTGCGTTTATATAAAAAAGGCATAATTTATTTAAAGATAATAAACTAGTATAAAAATACCTCAAATAGTTAAAGCAGACTTGACGATTAAAAATATTTATTCGTATTTATGGCGGTTTTGCGAAACGCTCCACTAATGCAATAAAAATTTTAATCTGTATTAATTTAGAAACTCTTTAAGCTTTAGTTTTATCCTTAATAACAGAGTAGAAACGAATATTTACCGACTATCGCTAGGTACTAAAGTGGCAGGAAGGGGTTTCATTTATTTTAACATTTCACCATTTCAATTCTATTTGATGATATTATCATTTCTATATTAAGATACACAATGTAATAATTGTTTAGACACAGCGTTATAATTACGTGACATCAAAATAAGCATACATTGTGGATTTAATTGAACTGATCTCAGCTCTCGTGAAATGAGGCTGCAAGTAAAGTAACTGAGTTAAGGTTGCTTTGACAAATGGAGTGATAGCCTTAATTCGTGTACAGTAGTTTCGGTACGTTTCTAATGGCGACATAATCAATTAAATAATCATGCAATAAGCCTATATAGTGTGTAAGGTTTATCATAATTTTGTTAAGTTATTTTAAGTTATGCAACTTTTCTACCTATTCTAATTTCAGCTTACAATTTCCTACCAGAATGTCATTTCAGAAACGCAGTTAATGCAAATGAGTAACAGTACTATTTAAGTCTATGTTTCGCCGACTTCGAGAGAGAGAGAGTCTGATTCCCTGACTAGCGCGCGTTTGCCTTTTGGCTACGTCCTCTCTTAGTTACTACGCTTTGCTTCGCCGATTTAATTAATACTTAGAGGCCAACTACTTAGAAATCTGATAGCTTCGGCTATATCTTTCAGATAGCTTTAGTTAAGCTTAGTTTAAATTCATAATTATTTAAGTTCAAGCCCAGGTGGAGGCTTTGTGTATACTCCAAGTTAGGAGTTGATTTTATTTATTCTGAGAAATAAGGGGTAATTAACCCTTTTTACGTGTTTGTTCACACACCTAAAGCGGATTATTCGCTTGTTAATGTGTGTGGGGTTCTAAGATTGAACTTTGGAATTAAATAAGTGAAACCTCACAAGTGGATACAATAATACTCCATTGTTCACACTTCCTTCGAAAGGCAGACGTCAGTCATTCTTTTACTTCTTTTTTATGTAGGCGTATTTGAGTTTTGGAACAAATACCTTTTTGAAAATGCAGCCATTGTGATTTATTTCCCATTTTCTGGCTGCTGCATGAATTTATGCCCAAATTATAAACAATACTAAATTGAATTTATTTAAAGAATGAGTGCTTGAGTTTAAATGCTGTTCATGGGTTCCATAAGATCGCAGGTTGGACAAAATGGATGAGCAGTTTGCTCGTTCGGGCAGTAAGTAGCCGAAAAGGGCCACAGCATTACGCCGTGGATATTCTAGCAGTTAAACCAGATTCCGTTGTTTCATTTTAATGCTATCCAATCATTTCAACTGATGCCTTTTCTATGTTTAACTTTATTGAGTGATATTACACATTTGAGTTTGCTGAATGCAACAGTGATGCAGATTTTCGCGCTTGTTTATTTCCTGCTTGCTCATTTTCATAGGTGCCGCTGTGTCCAGAGAGACACTGTATTCTAATTTTCTTATTTCTCTGCAGTAAGCTTTGGATTAATTCTCGGCATTGAATAACTTCTCTTGATATAAAGGTTTCTGAAGAGTCAAGGGCTTGAATTGCTGCTCTTGAATCTGATAGCAGACAGCATTTTCGAATTTAGAATGTCAATAATTGTTTCACGGCAATTCTAAGAGTCTCCACGTCACCATCAAATGGATTTCGATTTTTCCCTGGAGAGACAAAGAAGGGAATTTATGCTTCACTTTCAGTTCCTAATTTTATACTAAGTGAAACTTTCTCGGTGTCCCTGTGGACGAGATAAACGTCTGTAAAACATGCCGACAGTGTAGATATTTCGCCGATAAACGTTGCCCAGGGTAGCACTGCGTGTGGAGGTAGGTCTATGTTGTACCTCTAAATAAAGTTTACACAATTTTCTGGAAAAAAACATTCTATATAAAAATTGGGTATATTGTGTTTAATTTATTGGATGTAATTTTATTAATGACTTTCAGGGGTCCTCTAGCATACGCTCCTTACGTAAAATAGCGTATCCTTACGTACTTCACCCGTTGAGGCTTCCGCTCCTTACGGATGCCTTTGAGAGCTGCATTGAAACATTCCATACTAAAAATTAATGTAATATGTTTTATAAAATTCATTCTTAATCTGGTAGCTTTTGTCGTATGATGTACAAGAGAGTAAACGAAACAATTAGAGGGGAAAATACTACTCTTTTTCTAAACTAGTAATCTCTAGAACATAGTCTATTTTTTACATTCAGTTATTCATTACATAATTTTAACATTCATTCATCACAATATCAAAATACTTTTGTATGTATTTCGCGTATTAATAACATGCGTAAGGATAATAATTATAATTAATTTAATTCCAATCATTCAATTTCTTAAACCATTAATACTTTTGCATTCGTTACAACAGTATTTAATGTCGCATTATTTGATCGTTTTTATAAAAATGACAATCTTAAAGTAATTTTCTCTACTAATATACAAGATTACATTTTTTATATCGCATTAAATTTTAATACCCTTACCTAATTAAAATGCTTGAAAGATTTAAAATTTCTTCCCGAATTCATTTAGTACGAGCATTGAAAAGCAAATTCCTGACAGCATAACGTTTTAATTAAATATACGATAAAAAGAAGAATTCGAGAGTTACGAAATATTACTTTGTAGTTTTGGTACCACCAGCGACCGAGCGGTGGGTGTTATGTAGCATGTATACGAGCAAGTTTCTCTTAGAATGTCCTCCACGAAGGCATCCCTCCTTTTAGACAGATAGCCGTCTAGTGCTTCGCCATATTAACCTAGACCTCTGTAGATTTTGAGTAATATAATCTGCAAATGTCGATCGTTCCTCACAATTTTGTATATCGTTACTTTTTATTATATTTTCTTTTTTTCATTGCACTTGTTCACTCTTATAAAAATGACAATCTTAAAGTAATTTTCTCATTTTAAAAAGTCATTCTAACAATATTCATAATCACAATTTTATTATAGTTTTTAATCCACGTAATCAAAACTTTTTTATTCTAATAGCCATGCTACATAATGATCTCATTCTCCAGTAATCCAAAAAAATTCACTGATTCACTGTATTGATTAAGCATTTCATTATTTTTTAACCTAGTGATTATTTTTATTTAGTTATAATTTATTTGAATAATAAATAGTTAATGAGAAGTCATCGTTTTAGGTTGTGTTATTTTCTATTTGTAAGTTTCATGCTACAGATTTGACACCAATATCCACACGTATCTAGGTCTACACTTACTTTTTAAAAGGACATAGTAAGCCGCTTACAGGAAGACGTACTTTGCCCTGCGAACAGTGCTTAGCATCTTAACCACTTTTTTCTAGGACATGGATCTTCACGTACCTCAAACACGTGGGTAAGGACTCTTCAGAACCGACGAAAAAGCGTGAGAGAATATCATTAGTATTTCGAGGGACGTTGTTTATTTGTAAGCAAGCACTATTTCCAGGATGGAGAAAATAATAGTATAGTTTGAGGGGATGGACTGTTTGTTATCTGCATAACTTAGCTAAGAAACTACAATGAAGCTAATTAATTTATCTTACACTTATGGGTAAAATAGTTAAAATACATTATTTTACAGACGGGTGCAAGTGGTTCACACAGATCAATGTTATGAACGTTCAAAAAATTAAACCATTCGATGTCGTGTCCTTGCCAATCTCATAGCAACAAATATAAAAAAGTTTGAAACAAAATGAAAAAAAAAAACACTAAGACATTTAACAGAAGTCTGTCATCTCTACATAAGGCCAGATGTATAAAATAGTTCGTAACACGCTGAGTGGTCGACAAACTTTCCTACTGGGATATTAGAACTCCGGCATTATTAACTTTGCCTAACTTCTTTTTCTGCTCCAAAAGAAAAACAAATTCTTTAATCAACCAACACGTAATCTTTCGCTTAGTCTGCAAGGCTCCTGTTTACTTACCCGTAGATTGTTTATGCACTTAAATGTCAGCTGGGTGTTTCTTCCGCTTTGAGAAGCACAACAAAAATTGAGTCCATTTCCATAATTACCTTCATCTGAATGCAAGGGAGAAAACTGTTTTACAGGGAGAAAAATGCCATTAGATTCTGTTTCTTTTTTTTTTTTTTCGGACGGCGGAAATTTTAAAAAACTGTAGATGCGTTAGAGTAAGAGAAGCTTATTAAGCCTTATTTCTAACCTTTCTTTAGAACAAAATTTTATCGGATTTAAATCCGGCGTTACGAGTAATGTCTATTAAAATTAATATTTTCAGTGGCACTTACTCTTACACAGCAATAAGGACTCTAAACATAAAAGTCCAACACACACTAAGACCAAAATTTACAGACTAACATAATGTTAGTGATGTTAATGGGTCCGTTTCAAATATTTTAACGAGCATTCAGCTGTGAGAATCAAAAGGTTTAGCAAACAATATGTTACATACATTCCTTTGATTCCCCGTAGCCTAAAAGATCCCGTACTTTAATGAGTCCTACGACTTGACGAAGTCGACGGCTTAGCGATTATGCCTCTTTTCCTTAAATGATTCTTAATTCTTAATGTTGTTAAAAGCGGTTGATGTTAATAACAAATATTAATTGCTTATTAACAAATGTGTACTATGCTCACACTGTCTTTCCGCGAGAAGAAAGATTTGTAATATGAAAACTAAACGATAGTTACATTTCGGAAAATTGGATCAAGGCAGTCTTATAATTTACCAAAGTTCAAAGGTATGAAAAGAGTCCTGGAACTTTTTTTACACCAAGAAGAAAAAATATGAGCGACAAATACATAACAACGAAGACTATCTTGCCTTATTAACTAATTGCGAAATTTACTTCGAAATATGTAGTGCCTCCCAGACGGCAGAGTGGATTGGGAAGCTTACTGCGATACCGAAGAGCCCGGGTTCGAATCCCGGAAAAGGCATGGATGTAATAGTCCGTTCCTTCATAGCAGGCAACAGTGGCCCATCCATCGGGTGCCTCCACTCTAAAGTAGCCACCATTTCCGGCCTTAGTAGTGGCCAACGTAAATTGCATACTTGAAAAAGCAGCTACTAAATGTTTTGATTGATTGGTTAGAGTATATACTGTAATATTTAATTCAGATAATTATTTTAGTAAGTTCTTTAATAACGGCGTTGGTAGTTAGAAATGGACTCTCATTTCATATTCATTAGAATTCGCAGATTTAGTGCAAAATATTCTTAAAGTTTGCTGAAATGGTATTGAAAATATTCTCTTGAAAAAGTTTGAGGGGTGATTGAACATTTAGTTCCGTCTGAGGGCAGATTTTAAAGTTTAATTATTAAGATAAATTACGCGTTAAATGTAACTATCCTTCCGATTAAGATAACTGCTGCATTTGCAACACATTTCACATTTGTAGTCTAAATACAATACATCAGAAATACTAAGAGAATCTTGTTCAATTTTGAGATCATTGATCACACAGTTTAAAGTTGGAATCTATTAAATTCGTCGAGATTTTATGTATGTCAGTTCAGCCTCTCAAAACATTGAAATTACGGGCTATCAAGGTTTTACAAATCTGTAGTAAAAATGTTAAGAATTGGTTGGTTGGTTATTCAATTATGGCAAAGCACACGAGGGTTATCTGCCTAAAGGGAGGGATTCCTTCGTGGAGGACTTTCTAAGGGAAACTGGCTCGTATACACGTTACACATGGGGAAAACCACGAAAACGCCCATGCAGCCAGCCCGTTCGCGGGATTCGAACCTCGGACCGAACTACCAGTGTTCAGCGTCTTTACCGCTCGGCCGCTGGTGGGCGTTAAGAATTGGATATTACAACTTGAAATTAAAAGTATCTAGATAGTACAAAGTGAATATCGTTTAAAGGATACTAATGAGGTGCACAATATAGCCAGTTAGCATTGACGCGGGGCAAGACACATAGAAATGCTTTTAAGCACTCGTTTCTCCCTCGAATCCAAACAAAAGAGCCTAACAGTAACTTACCCGAAATGCAGCAGTTAAAAACTAAAAGCAAAAGTATAATCTGAAATATTTAGTTTACTATTTAATATCTCAAAAATTTACCATAAAGAGTTCAATAAGTTAAAAAATTAAAGACAAAAATAATTTTATTAAACATAAATGCTATCAAATCTTGGTATTTAGATTTAAGTTCAACATTTGAAACAGTTTTAAGATCAGCGGCTATCCTAAGTCTATTACTTTAAACATTCGTCCTTCCAGAAATGAAAGATAGAGATCTTAAAATTAAAGTAAACTGATCAGAAAAGCAAAACCTAATTTTAAGAAAATTCGTTATGATATTATTTAGACGTAATGCACATATGTGCCTTTTTCTACTAAAAAAGATTTAATTGTCCAAGACGTACCTGTGCATTTATTTTGCTGGAGGGCTTGTGCCAGGGAGTTGCAGTAAATATTTCCCTAAAGTGACAGTACTTTCCGCATTTTAAATCTTGAAAAATCAGGATGCAGAAATCCGTGAGATGAGAGGTGAAGGGAAAAAAAACTCTAAGGTAGAACAGGCAAATCAACAACTTTGTATTCAGCATAAATTTTGTAAAATTCCAATCGGTTTCGAGGGCAAAACGGGTCCCCCTTCATCAGGAGCAAAAAATTCTGATTCTCTTGCTTCTTGATTTTTGCTACCAAATGGCATTTTTGAGAATTTTCTTCCTGTTTAGATCGTTTGCGCCATTTTGTTTTTCAACCGGCGTGGTTATTGGATTTCTTATTTTCGAAAGCTGGTGAGTTTCTCCTTTTGTTTACATTTCTTGGTGGATCATTTTGTCATATTATTGTAAATTACCTGATTAAATATTATTTTTTATTGCATAAATTGTGTTTTCGTTTTGCATTGTATCTCTTTCTGTACTGGGTCGGTTTTTAATGATAACGTTTTTCGTTTTCAATGGTTCTTTTCCGATAATTTTAACTGTTTTTTTTTTTTATATTTTTTGTTCACCACACTTTCTTGCTTGTTTCCGGTTTTGAAATACGTCAGCAGACAAAAATCAATTTTGTAAGTTACTCCCTAAGCGTATGAAATTCATTTCTTGCTGAAATGGAAGCATCAGAATATCATTCCCAAATTTATACAAATTAAATTATGTAATCTCAAATCTTCTGTTCACATTTCGAAAATTATGCAAAAATTTAAATTGTCACTACTTCGTCACACTATAAGAAACGCGCGCAAACGTTTGGTTAAAACTGAACATGAATTATATCACCTTCATTTAAAAATTGCCAATTCCACTTTAAATATTTTGCTCCTGATGAAGGGGGAACCGTTTTGCCCTCGAAATCGATTGGGATTTTCCAAAATTTACGCCAAATACAAGGTTGTCGATTTGCCTGTTCTATTTTCCACGTCGGCGTGATTCTCTTGCGTCTTGAAACTCTAAGGTATTTCTTTCAAAATGCGGATTATTAAAAAGTATAATTGTATATTGTCTAACTATTAGTTCTCACCAAATATTAGGAATAAACTGATTTGCTTGAAATAACCTCCCTTTCAAATTACTTCCTTAGTTTTGAATAGTATGGTAGCATATTCCCTTCAGATGCATTCGAAATGTATTTCAGATTCCTGCCATAAAATACATGGTATTTTTGTAATTATCATATCCAAAGACTGCGTCAGAGATGGAGACGAAAACATTTAGGCACATGTTTCTAAAACAACCAAAGGATTTTTTTTATCATTAGCATAATCTTTCCATTAATCGTGTATCAATGAATGTTGTCTTGAGATTTTCGGATGTTGTCTGTGGCTTCTTTATAACGGAGTACGCAACTTGAAAGAATTAGACTTTTAAAACGTCAAAGCTTGAAGCTTATAAGGTATTTCTCCCGCCTTCTTCGCATGCCTTCGTGGTGTAGTGGTCTGCATGCTTGACGCGTAACCGAGAGGTCCGTGGTTCGATTCCCGGCGAAGGCGTTGCTTATTTTCCCCTTTCTTGCTTTGTAATAACCTAATGTCTCTACAAGCTTTTCTGAATTTTTTAAATATTTCTTTACGTGTTAACCAATATAATTGTTTTGAGGTCTATGGTTTTACTTCCTTTTACGAAGTAAAAAGGAAGTATTGTAATCGCGAAAAATTTCGGGTACAATATTTAAAGGAAAATATCTATTTTGGCCGCTATCGAATGCAATTTAACGATGTTTTTGAGTAACATCCGTACGTAAGAACAGAATAAAGCACTCTTTTTTTCCCCAAAAAATTTTAAAACTGATTTAAAATGAATTCTGAAGAGATTTTTTCGTGGCGTCTGTGCGTACGTATGTGTGTATTATCTCGCATAACTTAAAAATGAGTAGCCTCAGAATGTTGAAATTTTGTACATAGGACTTCTATAACAGGCAGATGTGCACCTCCTACTTTGGTTGCAATCGGCCGTGCCAAAAGTATATAACTTACGCGTTTTTTGTCTCAATTGGTCGTTTGCTGAAACGCGTAGAGGTGATATTTCAATGGAAGTTGCAGAGTACTTTTCCCCTGAACAAACTACTGTGTGGCTCTCAATGGAATATTGCCATTTTGATCTTTATGTACCTCTCCCATTTTTCTAGCAACTTCTGCTTTTCCCAATTTTTAAAAAATTTCAATGTTTGGTCTCTTATATTATTTTTCTTTTTAGTATTGTTTTATTGTTAATAATGAAGTTTTGATTATGCTTGATATGTAACCTTTGGCACTAAGGTGCTTTTACGAAGAGGATTTAGGTGGGTTTCGGGTGTGCTGTAGCTTCTGCATTCTTGCTTATTAATTTATGTATACATATATATATCCACTCTGTTACTCGGCTCAATGAGCTCAGTTTCTTTACTCTTATAATTTTGTAAATTGCGCATTTTTTGCTTTTTTGGTCTTATCTTTCGGTTAAGATTTTTATGCCCTTAGTTAACCTGCATGCAATAATTGTGGAATTATCAACAATTTAAAAGTTTTTAAGTGCCGCTAAGCCTAATTCTTGGTTATGATTGCGGCCATATTTGTTAACATTTGAAACTTATCAGAACAGTAGCTTTGTTGCCAATCTAGAGAAACTAAGCTTCGCAATAGCAAAACAACGTCTTTTTTCATTATTGCGAATTATTCATTGTTACGAAAGAAGTTATTAGCTGGTTTTTGCGTACAAATTTAATTTTATTTGTAAAAATATTTTTTTTTTATTGTTTTAACTGTACTTGGTGTTTTACGGTTTTCTATATCTTTCAATTTTTAATGAAAACATTTTGAATTTTTATGTATTTTTGCCTTACCGCGCAAGAGAACTGAATTAATTAGTAGCAGATGTGCATTAAGTAAGCGGCGCTGAATCATCTGTAAAAAACTCTTTCTTTTTTATTTGTTTATTTTTTTTTTGTACATCGTCTTAGATTTATTATAGTATTTGAATAGAACTTGTGGTAATTCCTCGGATGCTATAATTTTTCCGCATTCTGAGTTATAAAATGAATGATGACGGTGTTAAGTGAACCTAGTGCCGAAGTGTGGCTATGTTAAATAAATATAGTGAACTTTAAAGAGTGCATTTATTCCATTGTGGTTCATGCGCTATCGACGAAGTAGATTTCATTCAAAATTCGCTAACTGTTAATATAATATGTTTAAATGAAATGCAGGAAAGTTGCGTATAATTTAATATTTCGTATAGGGAAGTCGTGTGGCGTATACATCAGATTTTTTAGATTACCGGAAACTTATATGAATGCACCGGAGTGATCTGTTGCTCTGAAACTGTTTCGCTAGGACTACATGTTTAATCTCCGTAAATTTTCAATAGAAGTAGGGTGTATTCCTTTACACCCCAGACACCTTTTTGAATACGAAGCATGCTTTCCTCCGAGAGCTTTTTGCAACGTCATACGGCGCTGTGAATAGTACAGTTATAGAAAGCTCATTTCTTAAGAGTTAGAAGACGCTTCACATCAAATCTCGTGAGTGGAACTTTATTCTTAGTTGACGCAGACTTGAAGGGACGAGGTGTAGTCTTCTGTCAGAACATTCGCGAAAATGTCATGGGCATTAAACTTGCAATGATTAAATTTGGCTGTTATTTTATAGATTCTGTAAAACATAGGAACTAAGGATTTCAATTTCGCGCCAAAAGTTCAATACCGGTATTCGGTATTTCTTAGATCTTAATACCGGAATACCGGTTTTAATACCGGTAGTAGGAATTTTAGAAAAAGAAAGACAACACAAGTGTTTCTTTGATTTATTTGCTAGTTTTATTATAGAGAGTAAATATCACAAAAAAAAATTTGGAACTTATAAATTATAACAGTATAGAAAGAAAAACAAGGAACATGTTATGTATTTAAATCCCCCCCCACAAAAACGTGTAAATATCACTATTCGGTCTGTGGTACTGTGTCAAATTTTCGAAATGTGATCTTAAAAAACATAATGCATCCATTGTACTGTCATTAAGCCTGGAGTGTAATTTTGGGCAAAAATTACCAGCTGTCGAAAACGCTTTTTCAGCGTCTACGCTAGTTGGTGGCAGTGTTAGCAATGCGTTAAATATTTACCTCTAAATACCTCATCTTCCAATAAATCGATTTCTAGTCGGATGGTTTTGGATACAACTGATTTCTGTATTGTGTTTTAGTTTGTTGAAATTTTGTTAGTTATCGCCGATTCTAAGTTTTGTTCAAGAACAATTCCTTTTCACTATCGATACCGACATGAGTGTCATCATCATCTTCGATAACTGTGTTCTTCTGAATGTGGATAGGTTTGTGGATAAAACATTTTAAGAAAATTTACTCTAAACTCAAACTTGATTTGGTTAGTCTCTTTTTGTTTCTCATTTTCAGTTTGAAAATCATTGTAATGATGTAAACACCGTACTTTGTTTTCACAGTTACGAATGTCAGACTACGAATTTTGCGCGTGTGCAGGATCGCTCTGAGCCGTAACAGGACAGGACAGTCCTTGGATGATTCCCATATCGTGTCACTTCTCTGGACTGTACGATGCAACTTTGTGTTCACAGTCTAATTAATTTCGCCCGTCAGGAAGACATAAAAACAAAAATGTGTACTCTTTGGCTATGTTGTCGACCCCTGAACGTAGAGTGGAGACAATTTTAAAAATGTCTAGTCAATACCGAAGAAACGGTATTTAAATTTGTGAATATCGATATTACAAAATTGTACAAGTGGCTCAAAATATCGGTATTGTAATGCCTAGTAGGGTATACTGCCCCCCAAAAAGGGCAGTTCTGTATCTCCCGTTCTACTGGACGGATTGTCAAAATTTAACTTGCATTTTCCATGTCTCGAAAGCGCGACTTAGGAGATATATTAGATTTAGATATATAGCATTGTTCTAACATAGGTATTTTGACGCAAAATCAGACTTTTTTGAAGAAACATACCAAGTTTTTCCATATTTGGTTTCTACGACTCGCATTTTGCCAAAGTGCCAAGTTTTGTAAAAATTTCACGTGCAGTTTTTAAAAAAATTAGCTTTCAAAATTTCACCTAATCCATGTTAATTGAATTTGGAATTGAATTTAGAAAAATATTAATAATATTTATTAATATTTTTCTTCTTCTTAAACATATTGGATTCTTCCATTCTCATTTCGAAATTTACGTTTATTCCAAATAAAATTCGCCCATTTTTTATGATTTATTTTTAAAATTTGTGTTTTTAAATAATTTTAATTAATTTTTGAAAAAAATTTGAATTATAACCTATAAAACTTTTACGATTATCTTAAATTTCGTATCGTAAATATCGTATTTCTAAGTATATCGGAAAAAAATTAGTTTTTATTCAAAATTTCCTAAGATATACTTGAATTTACATATTGGCCGTTTTTAAATTTGACATATTTGCTATAAGCGATAATAATGCCAAATGTGGTTTACGCACTTTGGTAAAATTACTTGAAAGTATGAACGATGACTTTTTTTCCCTCTCGTCTACAATGAGAAAAATTTGATGTGTGCACCACATGACTTCCTTGTACGGAATATTAAATTATACGCATTTTGCATTTCCTTTAAACTTATTCGATTGAACTAAATCTACTTCGTCGCCAGCACATAAACCACAACAGAATAAATGCACTCTTTAAAATTCATTGTATTTGTTTACCATAGCGACACTCTGGCGCTAGGTTCACTTAACAGCGTTACATTTCATACATTTTACAACTAAGAATGCACAAAATTATGTACTATATCGTCTGAAAAATTATGTAATCGTTGACACATGTTCTATTCAAATACTATAATAAATCTAAAACGATGTATAAAAGAAATTAAAAAAAAAGACAAAGAAATAAACAGTTTTTCATAGACGATTCAGTGTTTCTCATTCAATTAATTCAGTTCTCACTTCGCGACAAGGCAAAAATACATAAAAACTAAAAATTTCTATATTAAAAATCACTTATTTTCTCGAATAAATTCTAGTATGGATTAAGCATGATTTAATTCGCAATCATAAAAAAAGGCGTTATCTTTGTTGTTGCGAAGCTTAGTTTCTCTAGATTTTCAACAAATCCATTATTCTGCTAAATTTCAAATGTAAACAAATATGGCTGAGATGAAAAAATGATTAGGCATAGCCGCATTTAAACAACTTTTAAATTGCTTATAATTCTACGAATCTCGCACGCAGATTTATTAAAGGCATAAAACTCTTAACCGGAAGATAAGAACAACATAATTCAACCATTTTTAAAGCAAAAAATTGCGCCATTTGCAAATATATAAGAATAAAGAAACTGAGCTCACTGAGCCGAGTAACAGAGTGGATATATATATATATATCTTTGTGTACTTTTGATGCGGCTGATTGCAACCAAAATAGGAAGGGCACATCTGCATGTTATAGCAGTCATATATACAAAATTTCAACGTTCTGAAGCTAGTCGTTTTTGAGTTATGCGACATATGTACATAGATACGCACGTACGTACGCACAGACGCCAAGGAAAAAAATCCCTTCAGAATCCATTTTAAATCAGTTTTTAAATTTGTTTTGGGAAGAAGTCCTTTATTCTGTCCTTACATACAGATGTCACGCAAAAGCATGATAAAATTGCATTCGATAGCGGTCAGAATGGGTATTTTTGTTGAAATATAATACCAGAAATTTTTTGCGATTACAACACTTCCTTTTTGCTTTTTGCGTCCACGGGAGTGAAAAAGAAAGGAAAATGCGTTGTTGTAAATTAAGTAGTTCGCCAAGTGAATTATTCTTGGTGCAGTCTGAAAAAGTGCGCTAAGACAAATTTTTGAAGTTCTCCTTAAATTTCGCACCAGATGTTACAAAATTTAATATCTAGGCATAATTTCAGTCGTAGAATCGACGTATGGGAAAAATTGGCATGTCGTTTCAGAAAAGTCCGCTTTTGTGTCAAAATACGTGTGTTAGAACAATGCTATATATAAATATAATATATATGCTATATATAAATGTAATATAAAATTAAAGTGCTGCTTTCGAGATCTGAAAAACGCAATTTGAATTTCGTCAATCGGCTCAGGAGATCGGGAGATATAAAACTGTCCCCCCTTTTTTGGCGCGGTGTACATTCTGTAACAACTATACAACATTCTATGCATTTTGTAGAACATAGGTATAAGGTGATATCGTCAGAACAGTGTGCTTTGCTTTGTAAAGCATCTTTCGGCAATATTCGAGGGAAGAAACTTTGGTTTCATTGACCATAAACAAATCCTTGTCAAGTCACAGTCACCTACTTGTCAAATTTCTCACTATCTCGCGCCGCTGTTCTTGTTTATCAATGGTTTCAGACATTTTATGCCATCGAGAACTATGAGATGGACAATCTGTAAAATACAGTGAACGAAATATTCTTCCGAGAACGTTAGGAGCGTTTCCTCAATTGTGCGCATTCTAAGCTAAACGTTTTACATTTCGGGTAGAAATTGCCTCATAAATAGTTTACGCTAACTTACTAAACAAAGACTTAAAAATGTTGGTAATCAAAAGATGGTTCTAACTTTTCTTGAGAGAAGATCTATAAAGTTAGTAATGTTAAAGTGATGCAGTTGTAGCGAAAAGCAATTTCAGTAATTTAACGTTTTCCAGCAAAAATGCATTTTCAACAACTTAAAGCAAAATGCAAAAATGCATTTTTAACTTTTCAACAACTTACCTTATGTTTTTAATATTATGGGCCTGATTAAGTACCATTTATATTGAAAACACAGAGACGAAGTAAATGTACCGAATACTCTATGCACAATGAACATAAAGAAAACTTTACCACTCTAAATGTTTATTAGATTCTAATGAAGTAATTAAAATTATTTTCCCGGAAATTAATTTCAGTATTATTTTCTTAATTTATGGGAAATGTTATTAATGTTGACTATATATCTACTTTTAAATTTAAAAATAATAAGCAATAAATAAACAGCAAATATATAACGCGTAACTATTCTTTTTTCCGGTTAAGACTTTTTCTTTCGTTTAAAGAATTTTGTCCAAATAAATGCAGAAAGCTTTTTTCTTTTCTTTGAGTGGGTTTTCTTTCAGCTGTGTCTTAATAAATGTCAAACAAACCCAAACAACCATTATTATTAATATGAATATTCTATAAACAAAAATTTTTTTAGTAAGTTAAGACTAAAAGTTGTTTCTATTCTTTTTTTTTTAAAAACGAAATATCATTTTGTCTTTCTGGAAAATGTATTAGAAAAAGTAACTTACTTCGCGACGCCTTAGAAATTTACTACCTTTATCTTCTAATTACGCGTCAGGAAATAAATTACTTTAAAAAAAATACATCTATACTCGAATTACTGATGTAAATTGTGTAACTAATGGGACTGGGCGCTTTCAATTCACTTAATATTTGCGATTTATTAAATTCATCATTTTGCACTCTTTTGCAAAAAAATCGAAGCACCATGAAGCAAGTGGTTGTTTTTGATGAAATTGAATATGTGTATAGCTCATACACAGCTGAAAGACAGCTTTAAATCAGTTTTTAAATTTGTTTTGGGAAGAAGTCCTTTATTCTGTCCTTACATACAGATGTCACGCAAAAGCATGATAAAATTGCATTCGATAGCGGTCAGAATGGGTATTTTTGTTCAAATATAATACCAGAAATTTTTTGCTTACCTTATTTATCTAGGACATAGTATCTGTTCACGGCTCACAATCACCCATTGAGTGTTCAAATTAGTAGTTAGTCGAACCCCCCTCCCCCGGGTGGCAATGCATGCTTGAATTCATCGAGGCAAGGAGTGGTAGAGGTAAATAATGTCATCCTGTGACACGTTCTGCCAGGCATTCATCAGTTGTCCTCCAGATCTGCGTTATTTTGTGGAGCCGAAATCTGGCGGCGTACTATGTCCCAGACATGCTCGATTGGTGAAAGGTCTGGTGACCTTGCTGGCCAAGGAAGACTATCAACCTCACGGAGACAGTCCAGAGATGGTAATGCAACCAGCCGCAGAATGGTATCGACATATCGTTGAGATGTTAAAGATGTACTGAGGATGACTAGATGACCTGTTGTCATAAGAAATAGCGTCCCACACCATCAAACCAGGGGTTATGGCTGTATGCCTTTGTAAAACAAAGGTTGGCTGGAACCTCTGGCCCCTTCCTCTCCAGACACGAACACGGTGGTCATCTGCTTCAAGACTGAAGGGATTCATCGCTGAGCACTATGCGATGCCAGCCTGATGGCATCCATGATGATCGGCTGCGATACCATTCCAGCCGACTCCGTCGATGTTGTGGGGTCAAAGGCAAGCGTCTTAAAGGCCTCTGTGAGCGTAATCCCGCCTCAGACGAGCGCCTTGAGATGGTGGACAGTACCACGGAATGTATAGACCTGGCTGTAATACGTTGTACAGCCGACAATGATACCGTTGGGGCGGTTCTAGCCTGGCGAACAGTCATCCTAACTTGCCTCGCATTTGTGCTTCTTAGCCTTCCACAGTCTTCCTTTCGTCGGCAGTTTCCTTGTAGCAACCATTGCTGATAACACCTTTGCACAGCAGTATCTGTACGCTGCAGGTGGCGGTCTATTGATCGGTATGACAACCCAGCTTCACGCAACCCTACAATGCGACCACGTTTGAAGTCGTTCAGTTGTCTGTAAGGTCTTTGATATCGTCGTAATGGCGTATTTAGTTTCTCCTTTACGGAATTACAATGGTAGCAACAAAAAAAGATAAATTTTCCGCCTCTGTTACTGGTTTTATACTTTGCGAATTGCGCACTAGAAGCGCGCTATGATCGCAATTCCTGTTCATTTGCCTTGAAACTTTGATCATTTGCATGCTCGATCAAGATGTTTTTACATACTAAATTTCCTCACGATCGCAAAAGCCCTTCTTGGTGCTTCGATTTTTTTTGGAAAAGAGTGCATATACAATTGCTGTTTATCTGGTTATGAGGAGGAAAACTGTTTAATCTAATCTTAGAAGACATTGCACATTACAGTAAAGACGCATCACGAAAATTCAAGCATGACAGCATGTATTAAATTCTGTTCTTAGTTTTCCGACAGAATATTTTGACGATAATTTTATTGTCATCCAGAATGACGGAATCAGTTTATCTAGACAAGGTTACCGAATTTACACGACTTTTTTTGTATATTAACCCACATTCTGCCAAGTGGTAACGCCACTAAACACTTTGACAGGAGTACGACTATTGACTTTCTTCTTTTTATCAACAGAACATCTGGCCAGCCTGCTGGATCCTGTACATGGAATCAAAAAAAGAAAATGCAGTGCTTTTCCTTTGCTGACTGCGGAATAATGAAAAATGGAAACAAAAGCGGAGAATCCTGTTATTACAGAATTCTAGTATCAGTTAGTCATACAGATATAGTAGGGTCAGGATGTAGAAATGAGTAAAAATACATAGATAAAATCAGTGCAAATACTTGAAACATTGCCCACAAAGCAAGAAAAATTTGCGAAATTAAATTAATAAAAACATGAATGTGTACAATGAGTACAGAAAGCTGAAGACAATGCTTTATTAGTTACTAAACATTAAAATGTGGCTAGCAGCATCAATTGATCATTGTCTCTTTGAACGAATGTGAGAGAATGGGGAGTACGGGCTTTAATACAGGATACTTCAGGTCTGTTTTTTCATACTATGTTAGCCACCCGTGCATGATAACTCTCGTAACATATTTGCGATGCAACATAATTCCATTAAGAAATGCGAAGAAACCTCGCGCATAAAATATCCGTGCTAAAAGATGCACGCGCTAAAGTGTTTTTCAGTTATCCTGTAAGTTTGATTAATAAAGTTGGTTGTCCCCGCCCAAAAAAAGGGGGGGGCGCAAGATTTCTTTAAAACTTCGTTACAGACGTATGAAAGAATAAATATCTTTCAGCTATTGTCTTCTAAAGATGATAGTTGGAAAAAATGGGTCTGGTTTCACGACTGAACCTATATTTCTGGTATTAGGGTGATAGCCAGCTTCCACTGATCACTGTCCCCCACGTAGTAGCCCCGATCATAACCGTGTAACATGGAATGTAGTTGCAACATAATTTAGAAATCTACAAAAGCTAGTATTAAGAAAATAAAAAATAGCTTCGTCTTCAGAGACATTTAGAGCTGTCGAATTTAAAATACGGGAAAGTTATGTGAATATATGTAGAATATTATCTTAATGAACGTGTATCTTTCCGAAGAGTTTAAGAAAATAATATTGATATAAGAGAGAAAAGATAATTTGGTAACATAAATTGAAATTTGAAGAGTCAAATAACCAATTTTTCATTTATTATGAAAAGAAAGTTTCTACAATTTGTTTTGAGTAAATTTTCTAACAGCGAATAAAAGTACTGTTAAATACCGACCTTGGTACATTTCAAGAAAAATGCTTTCACTTCAAGAATTATGCTTTTTTTATTATTTTAACTAGGGGTAAACAACATCTTGCCTTGTTAGAATTTATTTATTTAGAGAACCGTTGTTTATTTTAGCACCTACGAAGTAAGACATTATTGAAATTTTTCACATAGGATGGAAGCAGGCTTGTAGCTGATAGTTCCCTTAAGATTAAATAAACGAAAATTGTAAAGTTTCCTTCAGCATCAAACTGATCACCGTGAATCTCGCGCAAAGTAAAAATGCTGAAACTGCTACTTTGAAGTAATCTATCAAGATATGTAAGAACATTAAATTCTTTGATTAGGGAGCTTTTAATCAATGTCTTATGGCGGTAAGTTATAAAAAAAGAAAACAGAGTAAATAAAAAATGTTTTTCTCGAGGAGACTGCTGTTCTAATTTTGTGACGGTCATTATAATCCAGGTGATCGCGTTTTAATTAAAAATAGTGATCATGATGAAGTCGTCTTTCATGTAGTTCAGTACGGATGAAAGCATTTTGAAAATTCTCTTAAGCCTTAACTACACATTAATAAAAAAGTTCTGGATGCAAATATTAAATACAGGAAATTAAAATTGAAGACCAGAGGTTACACCTCAGTGTATCATACTCTTATAATGACTAGATATAAAGAGGATAGTGAAATACTATATTTTCTAATGACATAATTAAAGAGCGAATTTATTTTGTGCACGGTATTAGTTTTTTTGTACAGTATTGGATGATATATGTTCTTGATAGAGTTAACGGGAGAGCAAATAAGAACATTCTAAAGCAACGAAGAGAGTTTTTATAATCTTTGAAAGAAGTTATGTGATTGATTAAAAGCAAATACAGTGATACAAACTTACGAATGTTAGTGCTTCTTTAATAACTTCCTACAAACAAGAAATGCAACATAATTAGAAAATAGAAAAAGCAAAGAACGAAATCACAATTAATTGGAGTGACTATGATTTTATTAGCTTTCTTCTTTAAGTATATGAAAATATATTTAAAAAAGCAGGTCAAAATGCTAATGTAAATATGATTTATCTGCGACATGTCATTAAAAAGTGAAATGGGGAACAGTTTTCCAATTTCCAAGATCAGAATAGCTCTACTTAAGGAACGAAGAAATTGTCATTCATTTTAATATATATATATATAAAAATGTAAACGATTAGTTATGTTTTCTGTAAAGCAAAATATTTAAATTTTGTAAATAATTTAGTTATGTTTTACTTGTTTGGGGCAATATAATCTGTTAAATATTTCAAAATTCAGCTGATCTGTTTCATAAAAGACAAACAAGAAAAAAATTTAACATGTAATTAACTTTTATTATTTACTGTATACTATTATTATACTGCTACGTGCGTACGGGTTCGTAATAGATTGAATGCACAAGTTCGATAAAAGGTTAATAAAATTTATCTTTATTAAAAATATAAAAGAATGCCGGAATTTTCCTCGGAGATATATGTGCAAGTATTCAATATATCACGGAATATAACCAGTAGTTATGCTTTAAATTACTAAAAACGTTAAAATACAACACAGTGCAAAGCGTTATCTAAAGTTACTTCGATTTATCTCAGTTCGTGCGGAACTGCAAATCGCAATATTAACGAAGCAACTAACTAAACAACTGAGCTGAGATTGTTCTCTCTGGCTTTTTATAGCTTTCAATCGCGCGAGAGAAATAGTTCTAGCATTTTCTGCTGCTCGAAATTTCTTGAAACCAGTAAGAGAAATGAATTACGGTTACAACTAACATAGCAGTCAAATGCATTTGTTCAATTTAAATGTAAATTACGAGAGATCTATTTATTAAATATTAAATGAACGTGATCCTGTATTTTTACTTTTCCGGTGTAGCTTCCCTTAAAATATGTGTCGTGCTGCATTGCACGAGGAAATAAAACAATTTTAATTATAATTCTACTAAAAATATCTAACTAAATACAAAATTCGTAGCAATATCTTTCTGTGTTTAACTTTATTAGCGAGCGTGGAATGAATCCTGTTTTCTCTGGAATTATAAAATCATCCAGTCTTTCGAGTTCTAGCTGTAAGAATAACAATATAAAAAAATACTATTTTCTTGATATGAAAAGCTTATATTTAAAGTAAAATTTTAAATCTGTTTTTTAATGGAAAACGGATTTACGGATACAATTTCTAAAAGTACGTCAGTATTTATAAAGAAGCTATAAATGAAATGTGAAGGAAATACATAATTCAAAATTTTGGATCACCGCGACGACGAAAGTCCGTAGAAATTGCAAAAATTTTATTAGATGTCATTAGCCATTTAGCCATTTTCTTGTCAAGTTTGACGTTAAGTTCGAACATTTAACAGTTTTTGAATTTAGGATTCGGAAAGATTCTAATGAAGGAATAAAGTACAAAGTATAGAAATTTTAAATTTGGAATCTTTCAGAAGGTAGGCAAGATTCTGTAACTAAAATGCTTAGATTCTGTAACAAAATCCCTAGATATCGTACACACTATTCTACCATAGATAATGTTATCCTACCTGGCTTTCTTTCATATCACTTAGACAAATTCAATAGAAGTTTCACACAGATAAGTTGATCATCACATGATTTACACTTTTATATTCAAAATTTCATCTTTTCATGTACCACATTTTATTTCAAAAGGATTATATGACCAAAAAAAAGTAAAAATTAATTTTCAATACAAAATGCAAAATGAATTTTTCACTATAAAATTAAACAATAAACTAACGCACTTTTTTAGCTGATTTAGAACAATATATAGTGATATTATTATTGCTGTCTTTTATGCAGTTATCATTAAATAATTTCTTGCGTCGAATAATTAGACAAATTATTCGACTCAAATGAAGAGTTCCTGGTAGATATTAAAAGTATGATAAGGTATTTTTCCCGCCTTCTTCGCATGCCTTCGTGGTGTAGTGGTCAGCACGCTCGACGCGTAACCGAGAGGTCCGTGGTTCGATAACCGCCGAAAGCGTTGCTCATTTTTCAATGCTTCTGCTTCCAAAAAATCGTAATATCTCTACAGTTCTATTTAAATGAACGCACAAATAACAAAGCAACAACAAACCGTTTTTTTCCTTATTTCAATGACTATAGTGAACTAGAATCGAACTCTTAATATTTCAAAGTGCAGTCCTGCATGCTCTCAACATTAAAATCAATAAATCCTATTCAGCATTCATAAGCATTGGATACTAGAATAAAATGAATCTGACTTAGAGACAGGAATAACCATTACATATTTTTCATTATTATTTATAGAATTTTTATTAGGGAATCCTCGACTTTCACTTATCTTGCAAAAGATTTGAGATTCGGAAAAGTGAATCTCCTCTTTCTTTTTGTCGTTGTTGTTATTCGAATCTTTCGTATTCCAACTTAAAAAACCGTGGAAGGTTTAACGTTGAAGTAACTATTTTAGTTGAAATTTTGGAAATATCCGTTTTATTGATGTACAATAGAAGAATTCTTTGTACAAAAGAGCTAAGATTTTGTAATTTAAGATGGCAAGAGAGTTTACAACTACTTTAACAAATTACAGAATGAGAAGATTGCATCTACCAGAGAGCCGTTGAAAATTGTTAGTCGTGTTTTAATTGATGATCGAGATATTTCTAACTTTTAATTCTTTTTACTCTTCTAGACAACGCTTGAGGGAAGACTTCAAGATCCAACAAAAGTATATTCGACGGGAACTTCGCCACTCTGCTTCTTCCCTAAATTGTGGACACGAGATATTTTATCAAGACTTTAACGATAGAGAACTTATAGAAGCTATTAGTCATGTCAAGAGTGGCAAGAGCCCTGGTCCAGATAATTTCTACCCAGAGTTCTTAAGGCATTTTGGTAGAAAGGCACTTTCTGTATTGTATCTGTATATAAGTACTTTTTCTAAGTTATACTGTTTAGCACAAGTTTCAAAGGAAGAGACACTGTAGAATGTTCATTTCAAACACTAACAGTCCCTTTTTCTTAGTGCATTAAAACTTCAAGTAAGGAATTCATGCAATTTCATTTCTTATAATATTCAAAATGTATAGTAAGTGGACTTCTCCCACAATGACCCTTCAGAGCTCCAGAAAGCTTTAGTCATTTGTGGAAATTCATGTTAGAGATAAGATAAATAGGAAACTTCCGAAAACCCAAGTCCGGATCCCGAAAAACAAAACAATTAGTAAAACGAAAAGAATAGGTTAAACACGTAATAAAGCAACTCATAAAGAAAAGAAAAAGAAATGCATATCCTTCCCGTATCTACTACAGCCAAATATCTCTGTGTATTGATAATATTCATTATTTCTCTGGAATAAAGCTGCATTTTACTATAGTTCTTAGGATCTCTCGGAAATAAAATTTTCATTTTATCTGTAATACCACAGGCTTTAACGAAGTGAATACTCTTACTTTACATAAACAACAAAGTTTATTTTCCTGCAAGGCGATAAAAATATTTTGCGAAGGAGAAATTCTGATATCATATTCGAAATCCGAATTGTCCAGGCGCGGTACGATAGCTTCCCAGCGAAGCAGGTTTAGGGTTGCCAGAAAATGGCAAGGGAAGGCAGGGTTGCCACATTTGGCGACAAAATTGGCGATATGCTATAGACGCATGGAGAACCTTCTGGAACGAATTCTTACTGGTTTAGTTCAGAATGTTCTCGAACACAAGCCAAAAGCTATATATAAACCCTGCTGGTACGCGAACAGTCAGTCAGTGCCTAGTCTGTCGAGTTGAGTTAGTTACCGTCTCGTCTAGCGAGTTGATAGTCAGTAAGCGAGTGTCTCGTAGTTAGTGTTGAGTTGGTGATCGAGTGGATCGAGAGAGTGTCTTAGTGTATCGCGAGTTTGTGCATCGTCGAGTTTTACCTTAGACTGTGTTGAGCTTCGAGAACGAGCGATCCGAGTCGGGTGCATTACTCTAGTGTATGGTCGAGTGCATCGCGAGTTGTAGCGTAGAGAGTCTCGAGAATACGCAGAGCTCCCAGAACGACCGAACAGAGTCGGCAGTTGTACTCTGGAGCTTTGTCGTGAAGTTGTCTTCATCGTTATAGCCTGATAGCCTGTGTTGCTGTTTATTCCAGCATATTTATAAAATTTCTTCGACGACTGTAAACGTGATTTTGTAGCCGTCTTGTAAAATACTGGCTAATAAAACGTATTTCGATACTTCATCAAGTTACATACTTCATCGTTAATCACTGCAAATCCACGAACTATTTAACGTACGTAAGAAGAAAAGAAAAAGGTAACAATATGTAATACGAATACTGCTGTTGGATTAGAACCGGGACAATGATTATGATGATCTGTTGGTTGTGCAGATTCAGATGGACTTTCAGCTTAATAAAGTTGTATTTACTGGATTAATAAATAGCTTTTTCTTTACTGAAAATATGAAATTTTTTAATTGAATTCTGGTTTTTTTTTTTTTTTTTTTTTTTTTTTTTTTTTTTTTTTTTTTTTCTTATTTTTTTTTTTTTTATTCTGTCAGAACTATATTACTTTTTAGTTGGAAACACAGATATCTTAAGAATTCAAAATTTTGCCATCACTAATAAACAGTAGGGCATCGAATAGTAGTATACGGCGTATTAGTAAGCAAGAAATATGTGTTTTGAAAATAGGTATTTTTTGCTACATATAATATGTAAAAGATTTTGTTTATATGAATGTCAGTAAATCAGCTCCATAAAACTTGACATTTATCGTGACAGAGTTCTGAATTCTAATCTTAGGTTCTTGTAATGAAATTTAATCATAAAAAAAACAAAAGGATTTAAATAGAAAATGTTTTAACTTCCCATTTTATGTCTCGCAAAAATGCTTTAAATTTGATGGTCATATTTCCCTACTCAGGATTTTTAAGTTCTTGAGAATCCTTTCCTGTTTTACAGTTGCCATCAATCAGGATGCAATCACCCTTCAGAAAGAAAATGTATAGGCACATATCAATTTCGTTAAAAGTTTTCGACAATCGTTTGCTTTTATCTCTCGTCAAGAGGGTAAAAATTGTTTTGTGATGAGAAAAAAATGATCGGAGATTTTTCAGCAGCGAAGAGAATTTGCTATAATTTCCATGGGATCTGCGTAATAGAATTTGATTTTATGCATCTGGAATTTGGACTTGAAATCTCATTATGGGTGAGAAGAACTTGAATTTAAAAAAAAAAAAAATATTTCTGAAAGCCTTTTCTTTTTTTAAGAATATAAAATGATAAAAAATACCTTGATGAATAAATGTGTAATTTGTAAATGATATAAGTTAGAGATGGATGTAAGTCGCCGCCCAGACGAAAAAGTAGTTAGGGACTCTGACTGGTGTATCGAAGGGTTCGGGCTCGAATCCCCGAGGAGGGATTGTCTGACCCTGCATAGGCAAGGGTGACCGCCTTATTAGGTGCCTCTATAACAAAATGACCATCGCTTCCGGCCTTAGTAATTTCCAACACCTCTAACGGCTAGTGCTCGCCATTGTTAATAATAAAAGAAATTTAGAGAATCATCCATACATAAATTTAACTATGTATTCTATGTATTCTGTAACGGCTTTCTCGACAAAAAGAAACCACTAAGCAAAGAAAGAAATGTACCGCCAGTGGTTTCTTCATTGCACTCTATTTTAAGCAATTAAGCAAGTAGAAGGGGGAAACCCTGTGGGGTAGTAAACAAAGGGGCGCCCTCGCTGCATGCCCTAGGTAATTCAGTTTGAATTAGCAGACACCTTTGCACAAATCATTTTAATTACAATTTATAATATCTAGAACAGCGGTCATTTCGTATGACCGCCGGGTTTTCTAGTTACCCATAACGTTATTATTAACATAAAGGCAGGTACAGAATTTTCCAACATTGACTTCCAATAAATGTTCATCTCCAAGTGCTTTTTATTTAATTCTTTCGGTTAGAGATAATGGAGGAAACCAGTATGTTCAACATGAATAGTCAGTCAGATCTTCAGAACTAAACTTCAATGACTGTTTATGGTATGGTTACTTTAATATATTTATTTCTGACCATAATTTAGCAAAGGATGCTATCTTTCAAGATTTCGCCATAAATACTCTAGCTCCTTTTCAAGTTATGCTCGATAACGATGAGTGCTACTTTCAATATTTTATTAGAGGTAGTTTGTCTTCTGATATAAATGAAGTACCGCTAAATGAAAGTAGATTTGAGTGAAATGTCGCATAATAGTATCCATGAAAATTTGGTTCACGATTTTATAGAATTCTATGCTGACTGCATTACTACTAACCTAAATTCATTGATATAACACATTTGATGCCAGTGACAATTATAGTCGGTGTATTATGCAGTTGCGGTGTATAACGTGTGTTCCTATTACATGGTGTTACCGATGTTTAATATGCGTTCTTATTATACCATGTTTAACATTTGCTTATCCTTATGTTCATATCATATCAAGTTTAATATGTGCTTATTCGTATGATGAGAACAGTAGGACTTAATATTAGTAATGATCAACATTACATATCATGGTGTTGGTTCCGTTTTTGAAGTAGTCTTTTGATAAGCATGTGATAAAGTTTTTTTGTTTTAATTTCATTTTATGACGGAAACCAGCAAATGCGATTACAAGGCTCTTTTTTAAACAAAAAATAGTCCTTGTGATATGAATAGTAATATTCTGAATTTATCCTGCAAAATATGACAAGAAATCTTCCTCGTTACAGAAATTCAATATAATAACTATATTCACAAACAAAATGTTTCTGTATGTAAAATAGATCTGATATTTGTATTTAATTAATTTCTGTGTTTAGCATTTACACCGCACTTTGTAATTAGATAAAAAATTCTGGTGCGGTATAGAAAGACCAGTATGTCACTAGTTTTGTGACATTTTGTAAATTAATATAGTGCTACGTAGTTAATGCTTGAATTCGCAAATTTTTATAAGGAAATTTTTCTAAGTATTTGCCGATATAATTTTGATAAGAATCAGAAATTTAAACATAAGCGTTCAATCAAATTTATCGCTCAAATAATTATGATAAATATCACATACATCCGGTTATAGTTCACAACCGTCAGAAAATGATAAATTATGTATGTTTACATTTTATGAAATAAAGCGGTTAAGGTAAAAACAGAAACAAAAGTTTTTCAATGAATAATTTTTCAATTTTATCATTTTTGGATGTTTAATTTTTCATTTCTAGTTTTACCTAAAAAGCTTCTTTTTTGAAAGGTTGTGTGATCAAACACTTTCTTATTTCTCTTCAAGATAAGAAAAGTTTTACAAAAATTTCTTTTGCAGCATAAATGTTTCTAAAATCAAAGAAAAGAATACTTACTGCGATTTTTTAATAAGTGGTAAGATTACGGTAGGAAATCTACCGTCAAACTTCAGTAAGCCGAAATTAAAAGAAGAGGGAAAAGAAGGAATTATCGAAATACATTTAAACTCATATCGCGTTTTTATTATTTAGATCAAAATAATAAAATAATAAATCAGCATAGAAATTCATTTTACGAAGCACACCAAGAACTGTTCTTCATAATGAGAGTGAAAATAATTTAAAATCATATACAGTATTGTCTAAGACGAATTAAAATCTACTTTTTGTAATTCAGTTTTGAAGCGCATTCATATTGAAAGGAAAAATTATTACGAGCTTCATGAAACATGACGTTACTTAATTTTGAACGGGAAGTAATTTTAGAGACTTTTAATGATTAGTTTTTTTGTGTGGCAACGTTATCTGTATTCCATGAATTTGTTTTTGAGTTGAAGCTTTCTTTTAGTTTCAGATGTAAATATTAGTAAATTTGAATTTAAATGAAAGATTTGGAATCTTCCTTTAGAGTTAGACAGATGCCTCAGTTCCAAGCAGGGAAATTATTTGTGATTACAGTCTACTATATGATTTCCTTCCTTTTTTTTTTCTTTTGGAACACATATATTAAGAGCCAATTCTCATTTTAAGCGCATGTTTGTTCCACAAAAATTATACATAAACAAAACTACACAGGCATGCATACTTATCTGGCAGACACCTAACGTTTCAAAAAATGTGTAGAGTCATTAGGATTTTTTGGAAGCAGAAGAATGAAAAATGAGTGACGCCTTCGTCGGGAATCGAACCACGGACCTCTCGGTTACGCGTCGAGTGTGCTGACCACTACACCACGAAAGCTTGCGAAGAAGGCGGGAAAAACACCTTATAAGTGTAATTGATTTTTGTCATGTATTTGTGATGTCACTGATGTTCATATAATGTAATCGTCAGCGTATCAATCCAGCACCCGAAAATTAGAATTTGATTCCCAGGCAATGCACAGAGAATATTTCAAGAAATCTTTCTTCTAAATACCACTGCTGTGGCATCCGAACTAAAAGCGAAGGAGATAGTTTATCAAAGATTTGGATTGGTCGACAGAGGATCCTTTATTTGCTCTTTAGGTATGTAGAGGGATATGAAGAATTCTTTCGATGTATTTCGATATGTAGTGGTTAACATATCTGCCGGTAATATGAAGTTCCAAGTTCGATTGTCAACTAGGCACAATGAGGTTCTTAAGAATATTTCATTGCAAAGCTTCCAGTCCCTACATTTTAAGTGCACAGAATACAGTATCGAGAAAATATGAAAAAGTTTCTGCTGAACTACATAAATTTTCAGCCGCTTCTTTTGCTGTTGTTCAGAAAAGATGGTATCTTGAAGTTCTCCGTCTTCATAATCTTTGATATTCTTCGCTTATATCAATAAGGTATCTTTATTTGCAACGTCAGTAACATTCTATCGTCATTTCTGACTCCAAATTCTAAGGTGAATTAATAAGTGTATCTTTCATGCTTCTGTTGGTACCATTTTTACGTTTCGATCTCCCTTTTCATTTTTATTATCGAATTATTCCCTTCGCTTAGTGTGTGGTTTGAAATCTGCTTTGTGGGTTAATTTAGGTTAAAGCGATTACGGCAAAGCCTGGAGGGATGCCTTCGTGGAGGACTTTCTAAGGGAAACTGGCTCGTACACACTTTGCATACGGGGAAGACCCCGAAAACGCCATGCGGCCAGCCCGCTCTTGGGATTCGAACTTTGGACCGAACTGCCAGTGTTCAGCGACTTTACCGCTCGGCCCCTGATAGGCTCCTGCTTTGTGGGAATACGCTGTTATTGTTTTCAACGTTAAATTCAGCATGACTTTCGCATATCACATAAAAAAATAATAAATTTATACCGAGTATTCGACATTTATTTAATTGCTGCAGGACATTTAATTTTTGCTATTCTTAACCGATGTAATTAAAAATCCTATGACGCCTTTGTCTACTAGACAGAAGTATAGATGTGACATTTGGAAGGGAGAAATACGTTTAGGGCAGGATCTGGTTAATTGTCCAGATTTGAAAAAAATCGTCTTGGTAGTTGAAAGTAATTTTCCTCATTCTATCCAATCTCTCTCTATATAAGCGAAATACCACTGAATTGTCACGAGATCTCCGAAACTATACACCCGCGAATTCTCCAAACTATATATATAAATTTTCCATAGTTACTCATTCTACGATGTAGACACGCACTAAGAGCGGATTTTACGTAAATTCTGTCAAAAATTGATTTTTGTTATACCATCACAGGCGGACAGAAAGCATTATAACTGACATTATTATTCATTAATGCTACATTATAATAGCATTATGCTTAACTTATATATATATATATAAGCGAAATACCACCGACTCATCACAAAATCTCCGAAACTATACACCCGACTGACTAGAAATTTTGCATAGTTACTCATTCCACGATGTAGACGCGCACTAAGAACGGATTGTACGTAATTCCTGTCCAGAATGGATTTTTGTTATACCATCACAGGCACGACCCCTTCCCCGCCCCTCTATGTGTCTCCCTCTCTCTTTCTCTCCCTTCCCTAACTTTCTTCCCTCTAGAGAAATACTATGTTGAAAAGAATACTAGAAGAGAAATATTATGAGACGCGTTTTAGAGAACTACTATGTTGACGCTACAATCTATGCAACCATCTTTCACATTCATAAATACAACGACCCGCCACATTAAATAATGGGGACGCATCCCAATACACAGTACCTCACGCGGTGATGTGGAAATTTGTGTGTGATATATTCACTGACTGTCACTGGATTTCCCGACTTTAAATTAGAAAAAAATTACATTAATTACGAATTCAAAATTAGACATTTCGTCCATATGAGAAGTCTAAGTTCACATTCATATACACTCACGTTTGTGAAAATTGCAACACCAAGAAGGAATCGTCATAATTGAATGCAATTTAATACACAGTTGAGTGGTAGTGGTACAAATAAATGACTAAATGCTCAAAGCAAACAAACAAGAACAAGAGATCAGAATCAGTATTTTGTGTGGCCACCACGCGCCGCAATAAGTGCTGCTACACGACATGGCATGGAGTCAAACAAAGTTTGAATGTCTGACTGAGGAAGAGCATTCCATATCGTTTGTACGCGTACCCAAAGTTCGTCTGCAGACGCAACAGGACGAGGATCACGAGCAAGACGCCGACCAATGACATCCCACACATGTTCAATTGGCGACATATCCGGGGAACACGCAGGCCAAGGAAGAAGCTGTACCTGCTGCGCTGCAAAGAAGGATTTAACAATCCGAGCAGTATGAGGGCGGGCATTGTCCTGTTGAAATACAGCGCCTGGCAAGCTTTGAAGGAAGGGAACAGCTTCGGGCTGTAGAACTTCACGGATATACCGGTTGCTGTTCAGATTGCCCACAATTCGTAGCAATTGAGATCGTCTATGATATGCTATGGCGCCCCAGACCATAACTCCGGGTGTTCGTCCACTGTGGCGTTCGATAATGCACTCCGGAAGGTGGCGTTCACCGGCATAGCGTCTGACACGAATGCGGCCATCATGGTACCACAAATTAAAGCGGGATTCGTCAGAAAACACGACATGCTGCCAATCAGCACGCCAGTCTCTATGCTGATTGGCCCATTGTAGCCGCAGGCGGCGATGGTCGTGCGTTAGGGGGATCCTGTATAAAGGAGTCCGTGCGCGCAGTCCACACTGCAGCAGACGTCTACGAATTGATGAAGCACACAATGAAACACCTGTAGCTATTGACCACAGTGCTGCCAATTGTCTAGAGGAAGCTGTACGGTCCGTCCGCGCCATGCGGACCAGGTGTCTATCATCGCGAGCTGACGTCACATTTCGGGGTCCACTCCCGGATTTCCGAGTTGTCCGACACTCGTCCGTCCACTGCTTCCAAACGCGCATCACTGTGCTGCTGTTACGCTGCACACGAGAGGCTACTGCACGATACGACAATCCAGCTTCACGAAGGCCGATGATTCTCCCTCGTTCAAACTCTGTAAGTTGTTCAAATCTCGCTCTCTTTCGTCGACGAGGCATAAGTACAGATTGAGTTAACGTTTACCACTAGCAGATAACCACCGATAACCATACAAATCACGAGAAAGAATAGAATAGAAAGAATAGAAAAATCACGAGTTTTTGTAACAATGGAAATAAGTTCTGACATCTTTCTTTTTATCTGAAGGTAGACGATTTTTGCGTTTACATGAGTTATCTTTTAAAGTGAATGTTTTGTGGCATGCAATCGAAACAAAGTCAGTTTTTTTAGCGTTAAATATTCAGTTATGCTGCTATCTATTAAAATAAACTTTACTTTGACATTCTTCACAAACTATTCTAAGAAATAAAGGCCTCTCAATATGGTTATTTTGATAAAAAGTAGCTTAGCATTTTAAACTTGTCAGTCATTTGGCATTAACTTAAAAACCTTTGATACTGATGTTCTTTGCAATATACTGTGACTTTTGTTTGATTATTGAGCTACATAAAGGAATATTCTAATCCCAGAGTATTTTGAATGTGTTTGTTAAACACTTCTTAGGTCAGGACGTTTGCTTATTTCATTAACATTCCGTTAATGGCAAACTGCTCGTTTTCAAGATTTTGTGAGCTCAATCGTGAGATTTAAAATCTTGTCTTCACTGCATCTCGTGTAATAAAAGAAATTTTCAGATCTCCGTCTCTTTTCAAAGGTAATTTTACATTTATCAATTTTACACCTGCTGTAATAATCTGCAATTGCGAGCGTAACAGCCGCCGAAACGGGATAGTGGTTAGTAATGGTGACTGCCGTACCGAAGGGCCCGGGTTTGAATTCTGGAGAAGGCATGGATTGTATAGTGGGTGGCATGGAAATGTATAGTGCTTGTGCGGCATGGAGGCACTCTTATTTTGTAGTGAGCCGAAAGTTGTCTCGAGAGGTTTGTGGTAGGAAATGAGGGGTGAGATACGCTCCGCCGGGTTGCTCTCCATCAAAACTGGGGGCGGAAATGAGAAAAGTCGTGCTGTCACCTGTATGGTGCCCAAGGCTATTGCCAACGACAGGCGTAATCTTGCACTCCTTGCCACGATGAGTTTCGTGGAGCTGTTCTGATGTTACTCTCACACAAGTGTAATACGTCTGAAGGAAGTGCCCTCCTGCGAGATCACGCTTAGCTGATGATTTTATAAAGGAAAGAGAAGAATATCATTCAAAGGCAGCAGACTGTTTCCTTATTAAGACATTTCAAGGTTTGCCTTTTAAGATATTTCAAGGTTTTTTGGTCTGTATCTGTGTACTTTATTAGTGAGAACACATAAATGAAATTCTGATTGCTTACTGAAGTAACTCAGTTACCAAGCCCTCCAGCGTTAAACTATTAAGAATTCAACGGATGAAATTTAGGAGAAATATTTATTTAGATTGAAATAATATATATTTTTCAAATCAAATTCATCTTATCGAAATGTTCACACTGATATTCAACACAGTCTCTCGGTTCGAATGTCCAAGCCCTGAATTTTTTTAATTTTATTTTTTCTTATTTATTAAAAACATAGGTCCTTACATCTATTTGTTTTCGTTACCATTTCATTCAAAAGCGTTGCCTTAAAGACTATATAAATCTTCCCTTAAATAAAATAACAGCGACAAATTTGAATTTTGAAAGACTTACGATTCGCAGTGATTGGCTGCTCCCTAGGTCTGGGAAGTATAACAAGTAAAATGCAGTTTTATATTAAGTTAAAATGAATTTAATTAAAGTATCACTTCGGAACGCTTCTGGTAATAATAATAAATAATAAATTACTTAATGCGCATACTATCAAGTGTAATAATATCGATTTCCACTGCTATTTATGGTTAGTTACTATTGTTCTGACGTTAGTAAAATGAAAGTTAATTTGACAGAAAGTTATATCATTATTGCTATTCAGTATCTGTTATGAATCATCCAATATCTCTTTTTATTAATGATTTAAATAAAAGTAGTCTATTATGCTGAAAAAAAACTTGAAGTGAATGAACTTGAAATCAATGATCTGAAATGAAAGCCGAAATTCGAAAAGCGAAGTAATTTTTATATTAGACATACACTGCTGTAAAAATTATTTTGTAAATGCGTATTATAAGCAGTACGATTCCACTTATCCAGCATCAGATATCAGCTGATCCCGGATCAGCTTTCTCTTTTTCTAAGGCCAAGGAAAATAAAGTTTAACTCATTTATTTACAATTTAAATTTTTGGCTGATTTGAATATAAAATAATGGCATGGCGTTATAGATATCAGTGGAATGTTGAAGACGCACATTGTTCATAAAGTTCAGCATGCAATTTCTTCGTTTAATTTTAATTAGATGTTTCTTCGCCTTTTTAATTTAATTAAATGAATGATGCAATGAACCCTCTTATACTGACCATCAGTATTCATTAATTTTACGGATCATATGTTTTAGAACAGCAGCAGTTCGCAAGTTTTTCAGCTCGTAGAATCATTTTTAGAATAAATTCCTACCACGGAACCCCTTAGGCCCACTCCAGGTCTTACAACTTATTAGCGTTTAGGAGTTGTAATAGGAAGAAAAAAAGGGGCATGAATAGTAAAGAAATATAAAACAAAGATGTAAATAAGCAACAGCGTAATATTTATGCGGTTAAATTTTATTAAAACTTTGAAACTGAAGCAAACATCTAGGTTTATTCTCAGCTGCTAAGAAATCTTTGAAATCAATACGATCTCCCCCCCGTTAATAGCAGCAAGCTTTTCTTTCAATGATAAAACGAAACGTTTTCTTCTACCTCTCATCATTCAAAACAAATCACTCTCTAGAAAGCCCCCACGCGCACGCACACGCGCCAAATTCAAATTTGCTTACGCTGCGCAACAAGTTACGTACTTTGGTTTCACTGCGGGAAAAAAAATAGAAACTTATTTTTCACTAAAAGTATTCAAAGATCGAGGTTGCGAAGTTCGAACGTGGCAATAATCAGGCTGTTATCTCTACGATTTGAATTATTACTAAAACTCCAGTCTACAGTTTTTTTTTTTTTTTACCTTTTGAGTGAGTCTATTTTAACGACTTAATTTATTAGCTCGAATAACACGAAACCTTGGTTAATCGAAACTAGGATAATTGGGATCTACTGTACGTGCAAATGTGTTTTTATTTTTGTTGTGATGACAGTTTTGACTTCCAAAACTTTTGTTTCTGTTCATTAGTTGGCGTCTTGTTTTATACAGTGAAAGACTCTGTCAGGGTGTTGCACGTTATTTCTAGTGAATAAGCGAGAGAAAAAAGTTAAAATCTAAAAGAACGCGTCGGGTAGTGTTTTGTTAAGTGAAGGATCTAGGACAGAATATGGCAGAAGCACGTCGAGTGATATTTTTTCATCATTAAACAATTTTCTTCGTCAAGCATATGAAAAGGCGGAGAAACTCCGTGGTGGATTATAAAACTTTTCCTGCAGTAGAGGAAACGAATTCTACAAGAGAGGGATGGAAAAGTATCCAATAGAAAACAGTAGTTTACACACATCATGTTGTGAGATTAAGAACCCATTAATATGCTTTGTTTCAATCTGCAGTGAATTTTTTCTTGATGAAACTCTTTCACTCACTTTTCAATGAAAAAGCAAAACTGCTTTATTTGGCTTCCAGTCAATGTTCATTTAGCTTACGGATAAAAGACAACACAGTTACCTGCTTTTAGAGAGTGTCTTATTTGTATGTTGTGTCTGTGGCTTAGTTCGTAGCAGCAGTTTGTTGGTTACGTCTTCAGTCACTGTTACTTAACTGTATTCCATCTATTACGTCATAGCAGATTTTATCTTAAGCATTGTTTATAAAGGGAGTTTTTCAGTTTGTTTTAAAAAAAAATAATGACATTTCTTATTTAGCAAAACTATTTGTGTTTGAATTCGTATGTTTAATTGAATCCTGTAAAAGCAGATTTTCTGTGTCGTATGTTTTATTAAGTAATGTGATTTGATTGTTCTAAATAACAAACGGCAAGTTTTTTTTTTTTAAATTTTTGTTTACCACGAAATCCCATTAAGTTATAGTTATTATGTATAGGAATGCCTAATTTATTTTGAACTGCATAAAAGATTTCATTTTTATTCATTTATTCTTAAAGCCTTTTATGCTGATGATATCAGAATGCACGAATAAAAAGAACTAAAAGTTTTAGGAATTAAGGACTATTAAAAGTTAAACTGAATACCGTATCATTGTTTTTAAGATAACTATTCATACTGTTAAATTACCCCTAAATACAATTTTAATTTTCTTTTGAAAACTCAGTCTACATTCTTACGTGATAACTGAATTTGATGGAAAATGCCCAATGGTTTTCCTATTAAATTCAGTCATTATTAGTAATAAATTTAATGTCTATTACCTTAACAGCAACGCTGCATTGCGTTCTTAATGAAATCTTTAGGCAGTTTGCATAATTTATCTGGAGATTAACCTGATTAGAAATCGCTTTTGATGAAATTTCGTGACGGAAGAGTTTATTACCAAATAATTTTGTTTTTCATTTAATGAAAAAATAATTTATTAAGGGAATACTTAGATTAATATAAATACTTCCAATTCGAAAAGCAATTTGAATACTTTATATATATATATAGCTGTTTATTAAACTCACTAGTTAATAAATCAGCCGCTTATTACGTCCAGATTTCCAAAACCGCAAACTACTGCGTATTAATCAATAGAAAAGCGACCGCCGTTTATTAAACTCCGCTTATTAAACTCAGATTAGCAACAGTTTGATTCTTCAATACCAGAATTTCCTACTTCTACTATCAAAGCGTTTCGTAGTTCATTCACTTAAAGTATTCACTGTTATTCAATAAAACGAATTTGACCGAAATTTACCTACCCTGCGGTTGCTATACCTGTGAGATACTGTTTTCAGAATCTTTGCCCGTAATGGAATTTCTGAGTCTGGTTCAGATAACATATAAGTAGAAGGAATTGATATGCGCCGATAATGGCAAGAAAAGACTTTTCGCACTGAAACTCGGATAAGCAGCATAAGAGAATCATCCTCGAAATCTTCGCCAAAAAATCCTCATTCCTTATCAAAATTTCGCTTCGAATGCACTTTTACATTATTAGAAAATAAATTAAGAGAAACCAAGAATGTCTGCTGTTGGAGCATTCTAATTCAACTTTTAAAGTTGAAACAAGTTTAACGTAGATTTTGAGTAAAACGCCATCTTTTTCGAGAGTGATCCGGCAAAAATTCGCCTTTTTCAAGATGGAGAAACAGCATTGTTGCGATAAAAATGTTTATCGTTTTTTCACCTATCGAAAAATTCTTTGTTCGATTCATAAAATTACCATCTCGGATTTTAATTCTTGAGGAATTGACCGCATATTTTGTCAGTGCAATTACACTCAGTAATAGATATATATATGTCAGTGTAATTATAGATCGATCGGGCTAAAGGATGATTAATATTGCGTCTCAAAGAACATGAATCTTATGTCGGAAAAGAAGAAAAAAATAAATCGACGAGTTTCATATTCACAATCTTAATATCATTCATTCCCAATTCAGGCCTTCTGAGTAATTTCAGAACTACTATACCTTAGTGTATCAGATTTCATTACTATTTCTGAAGACGCTAAATTCATGTTCTCTTTGTTTCGCCAGTTGCTTTCGATATAAATGCACTCATAGCTACTCCCACTTTGCAAAATCATTTTTCTCTTGAAGAGTCGCCCTCGAAATATAGAGTTTAATTCGATAATTTAATTCCACGTACTTTCGAATGAGAGATCGTCGCCATTAAAATGAAAAGAACATGCATTTAGAATTGTGATTGAGGAATAAGCAAAATAAAAGACGAAAATTTAATTTAGGGTTTTATATGTACTTTTGACTATGGAATATTATTATTACATATATATATATATGTCAGTGTAATTATAGATCGATCAGGCTAAAGGATGATTAATATTGCGTCTCAAAGAACATGAATCTTATGTCGGAAAAGAAGAAAAAAATAAATCGACGAGTTTCATATTCACAATCTTAATATCATTCATTCCCAATTTTGGCCTTCTTAGTAATTTCAGAACTACTATACCTTAGTGTATCAGATTTCATTACTATTTCTGAAGACGCTAAATTCATATTCTCTTCGTTTCGCCGGTTGCTTTCGATATAAATGCACTCATAGCTACTCCCACCTTGCAAAATCATTTTTCTCTTGAATAATCGCCCTCGAAATATAGAGTTTAATTCGATCTCTACGTAAAACTAAGGGTCTGTATTGTCTAATTTTAAACGCTTCTTTTACATAAACGTTTATCTCTTCCCTTTCATTCCCTTCCCACATTTACCAAAGTAGAAAGCGTTTGAAACTATATATGGAATATAAGTCAACTTGCATAGAGGTGTGCTGCAACAATCCAGCCAATAAGAATGCAGAACTTCAGTTATCAGAATTGCCTTTTTCTCCATAATTAAAGCAAAATAAGTTCTTTGAAAATTTATTTATGGTGTTATACTATTTTCATAGATTTAAGTTAGTTAATAAACACATTTTTATGCGGAAATCAGAGAGGGGGGAAAAGATCATTTCTGGATTCCATATAAAAGTCCTAAATTTGTTCCAGAAAGTATAACTACAAATTTAATAATATGTATTAGTAAGTTTATTCTCTTCCGTCAATAAGTAAAGTTTTAATTAAGTTTTAGTCGAACATAACTAGACCTGCAAAAAAAGTAATTTCTTTGCTTAATTTTAGCTTAGTTAATAGCTCTTAGCTGACTAACAACAGTTCTTTGGAAAAATGAATGGAAACCTAGGCCAATTATTACTGATTTTCTTACAATCAAAATTATATGTTACATTTTAAGGTCTACGTAATTTCAATTCAAATTTATTTCAATTCAAACAGGACTGAATCGTGCTTAGACAATTAAATAATAATTTTATTGCTTAATTTTCAAACAACCTTATTTTACATTTTGTTTTGCGAAAATAAAGGAAACACTCTTGTAATCAACGCTTACTTAAGATGTGAGAAGATTCTAAAGTTGATTAATAAATCTGAGAATTTAAACAAAGATTAGTTTTGAGCACGATATCTCTAACATGAATTTCCACAAATGACTAAAGCTTTCTGGAGCTCTGAGTGGTCATTGTGGAAGAAGTCCACTTACTATACATTTTGAATATTATAAGAAATGAAATTGCATGAATTCCTTACTTGAAGTTTTAATGCACTAAGAAAAAGGGACTGTTAGTGTTTGAAATGAACATTCTACAGTGTCTCTTCCTTTTGCTGCACTTTAAAAAAAAACTTGAAAATGTGAAACTTGTGCTAAACAGTATAACTTAGAAAAAGTGCTTATATATGTTAGCAAAGACCTGAAAACGATAGCTCCTTTGATTAGAATTTAGATGCACGCAATAGTTTTGCTTTTTATCTGCAAGTGATGGTACGAATAAACAGAAACATCCTATCAAAATGTTCTAGCTTAAAGGGAAGACATTAATTCCAATAAAAATATGGTTCTTGAGTCCTTAGTTATGTCCTCAACGAATCGTTCTGAAACCTCTTTAACTCAAATTAAGTATAAAGGAAAAACATTGTAAAGCAACGGAATGGGAAAGAAACAAATGTTCGTTTTCTAAAGCTCCTTGCAATCAGAAAGTCAAAATTAAGAAGCGCATATTTTTGTCTTCCTCAGGTTTTAGAACTAATTGTAATCTTGTATTTAAAGTGCATGGAATGGTGTTGAATTTAATACCTCGAAATTCCGTAAAAAACATACTAATGAATGTCTTAGAAGCGAAAAAGCAGACAATTACACAGAGTCAATGCACAAGTAAAGAATTATAAAACAGTCATAGTAGTTTTGCTCATTTTCTGAACTTCAACCATGACGTTTTACAAAAGAATCGAGAATCTCCTTCGAAACGTGTTTATTTTGGCATCGAACTGTATGCCGAATTGTTATCAAACTCTAAAACAATATGTACTAGAGGAAAATTATCAAAGGAATTATTGTATCCTAATCAAAGGAATCATTGTATTCCAATATAATAATTGACACTAACTATAAAAACTCTCTATGTAAAATAATGATACTTTTATGAAGCAAGATTTAAAAGCAGTCCACCAAACACAGAAAGTTCAGTATTTATGGTCTTGGCAATAATATAAAATATGTTAAATTTTCTTCCTCAATGTTACTATTGTAAATAAAACATACGTGGGAGCTGAATATTTTGAGAATTTGTTTAGATTTAAATTATATATTATAAAATTATTAGTTTCACAAAAATAAGAGTTAAATGAAACACATGAATACAAAAAAGCTTGCTGTAGTACTTCATTTCAGTCATTTTTTAAATATTCAAAAAGGACAGTGAAAACAAATTATGAATCAAAACTATAAAAACTGCATTTTCTTTATAAAAAAGTACCATCAGATAAAACAAGGAAAGGGTGAAAATCGTAAATAAAATTACTATTGGTAACAAAGGAATGACGTTTCTCAGCCCGACGAATTGTATCTGAGGTACAGAAAATTTTAATTTGGATAATCAATGTTCTTTAAGCTGGGGAACGGAAAGCATAACGTTATCAAGTATTGATTGAACTAAAAGATAATACAGGATTCTAAGATAAAGAATATCAAAAGAGTGTTATTTACAGAAAAATAAGTTATTTTAATTTATAGAAATAATTTTGTACCCAACCTCAGTGGCCTTGCCGGCAATTTTTCTGCTCCTTAGAATTCAGCCCTTTCATTCTTTCGTCATTAGCACATATTTTGACAGTTTGTCTTTTTCTCTTCAATTCTGGCGATTTAAATTAGCTGATAACGGAAATAAAACTTTATTGCTCATGGTTTAGTAGCTTTCATTCGCTTGCCTGGACATTTCTTCATTAGAAAGTGCAGAATTCTTACGTCAATCCTATATTCTTACATCAATCCTGTATGACCATAACCATGTACCATAAGCGGATGTCCAATAAACTAGTATTTCCTTTAGAACCATTGTTGTATTTATTACTTTTCTTTGTATCTAACAAAGTATAACAATATCGTAAGTATATTCTAAAATTATTTACACTGGATCCGACTAAGTTTCACTTGCAACGTTAACTATCGTTCATCTTTTATAATCAAACTGTAAAAATAGGGTTTTCCAACATGATGTACTCCGATATTATCATTACTACCATTTAATCTATCCTCAGAAAAAAAGATTGACTATTAATATGATTTAATGTTCATACTGACTTCTTCTTAATCACTCCAGTATTTCACTAAGCAAGCTTTTTATGCACTGCATATTTTAACATTCTCTTTAATATTTAAACTAAAAGTTTTTCTTTCAATTTGCATGTCAGCTTTTCACTAATTGAAATATGACGGTTTTCATAATCATAAAAAATATAAAATTAAAACGCAGAAATCTTTCAAACGAAAAGAATTTTGCCCAATGTACAAAACTTTCAATGTTATTAAAAGCTTTGACTTAATGATTCACCGTATTTCAACACTTAAGCTGAATAAATACTTTATAAATATTGAAACTCCTTTTAAAATATTGCACGGTGGTGACAGTCAGTGTGACGTTGGAGATACAATTCCGCTAAATTACAAAATCTATTTATTATTTATCAAATGCCAGGCCATTGACCATCAGGTCATTCATTAGGCAACGAGCTTTCCAATACTTTTTTACAATACAATTTAAACTCTTAAGTGCAGAGCACACGTCCAGATGAGCAGCATCTGTGTTTTGCCCAGAATCGCACAAAGCACATAAAGAAGAGGAAGTCAGTTTAAACGAAATAAATGAGCACAAAGGCAATCATGACCAGTCAACAGTCTAAACTCAGCGACAGCAGTAGCACGAGTAGAGTCCGAGACACAGTCAGCTTCCAACAGCACCCTCCATAATTTATTTTCAGAAACACTATCAGCAGCATTACAAAAAGATTTTTTATAAATCCTATTAATTTCAAGTTTAGCAGAATGAAGAGGTAGGTGTCTGGAAGACCACTGAAGAATATCCGTACCTTTTTTTGCCCAAAGGTCAGCCATCTCGTTTCTCCAAAGGCCACAATGTGATGGAACCTACTGGAAAGCAACCCTTGCTTGAACTCTGTTCAACATCTCCCCGCAGCTCTGGACCCGAGCACTTTGTTTTTCTAGGTTACTCGCTATGGCCTGAAGAGCAGAACTTGAGTCTGATAAAATTAGAGCTTTATCAAGAGGACAGAGACGGGCAGAAAGCTGTTGCAGGGCTAAATAGATGGCCTCGACTTCACCATCAAAGTGGGTTGTATGGGAGCCCACATGTAGGTCAAAGGAAAACAGATCACAGAAGACGCCAGCACCAGCGCCCAGGGAGAAATCCAAAAAGGAACCATCAGTATAAACATAAAGCCACTCACTAGGAGGTTAACGAGTATTAATGGTTTCCAAAGAGATGGCACGAAGAGCAGTTGGGCATAGGTCGCTTTTCCTCACATTCGAGGGCAAGTCTAATCTGACATTGAGAATCACAAACTCCAGTGGATTTAAATGAAATAACAATTCATAGGCCTTGTCGTTAATGGCATTATATTGAGTATTCTCCCGGACGCATTGAAAGAAACCCCTCTGAGTCTTTAAATTGCGTGCTCTGTTAAAATCGTATTCACGCCAAAAACAATATTTGGGAGTCTTTGATTGATTTACTTAATATTTACAAGAATTTTAAAATTTACTGGTTTTGAATTTTTCTTTTGGGTCCTTGTGGATTTGGATTTAAATTTCTTTGTTTCTCTCTCTCTATATATACAATATGTGTGTTTTTGTGTTTGCGTATGTTTATATTCATATTCTGTTTCATACTGGGAACAAAAACAAAATGTTTCTCCGCAAAATATGGAAGATTACATATGTCTAGTAAAAATATAATAAAATGAAGTAAATATCAAATGAAAATTCAATTTGTTTTATATTTTATACGTTTTAGAAGCTTTAAAATTTAATTATTCTCCCAAATTAAATGCAGTGCAAGTTGAATTATCGGAATAAGTAAAATGTTTATTTAAAAAGAACCAATAAACATTATTTTTAAATTGCTTTTTTACTTGAATTCTCTGATGAATTACTGTATTTTAAATTATATTTTTACTTCCAATAAAAACTGATTATTTTTGCAGTTCGGCGCAAAATAAACAACCATATTTATTTAACTTAACTCTGAAGTTTAATTAAAGGCAAAAGTTCCAAAAAGTTTTCAAGACAGCCGTAGAAGTTTAGCGAATAAAAACTTCTCACAAGCTCTTTGATAATCGGTTCTTCCCACCTGATTCTTAAACTTAAGATGAAGCATATGTAGTTTTTAATAATATATATGTCGCAGTAGCAGATCTGAAGATTTTAATGAAGACTCTGGTGGCCGTATAAGATAATTATAATAATATGCATTTATTAGTTTCTTTGCTTAACTTTACTTAAAAAATTATCCAATTATATTTCCGCTTTGCTTAAACTAACGCAGTCATATAATTAATGTAATATAAAACAGGGATGCAAAATATTTTTTAATGGCTTAACGTTCTTTGATTGAGTCACGAACGTTCTTGATATGTCTGAATATATGGGATTAAATAATTTTTCTTATACTGCTTTTTTTAATGCTATCATTATCCCCGAATTTCCTTAAGCTTTTATTTTTAACGCTTGAAAACTTTGAGAATCGCTGGAAGGAACTTTGCAAAAAGTTTTCTTTTTAAATATTATTTCCTTTAGACTGGTGTCAGAATTTGAAAAATAAATAATTCTTTCTCTAAGAACTTGCGAAAAATAAACGTTATAGTAGCCCTAAAATATTGATGAAACGTGTGAAAACGGATTAATATGAGTATTGCTTAAATTTCAGTAGAATTTTAAGTAGTGGAACTCCAGTTCTCCTAGTTGCTTGTTTTTCAGAGGTCGTGAAAATTTAGACCTGTTATTTCTTACCGTTTCGGGAGAATAGCGCACTGCTTGAATATTTGAAACAATAAGAAATTTTAACTCGGATTTCAATGAGAAATGCAAATTTTGAGAGACAAGAGTTCTTCGATTCGCATTATTAATCCGAAATAATAATAAGACACATATCGTAAACGTTTATTGTAGCCATTAGAACTAATTTAACTTTTCAATTGACATAAAACCACAAAATACACTTACAACTAATTAAAGCGTAATTTTTTGCACTTTTTAAGTCGAGGCTTAAGAAACGAGCAATCTTATTCTAGATTCTTGACGGCATAGTAAATTTGCGACTTTATTCAATAAGTTATTTGTGAATAAACAAATCTTCGAGAGCCACCTACTTTTGGAACTAAATCGGGTGTAACCTGTCTGCATGATATCAAACAGCATTAATCCTTAATCACTTCCAGAACTAAAAAAAGGCTATCAGCTATCATTTACAATGAAGGCTGAATGAAGATAAACATGAGCATGTATTATCGATGCCGGTTATTACAGTTAATACATATTAACATCGATAATAAATGCTCATATTAGAGGAATAAAACTGTAGTTGTAAGGTTTATTCTTAAGTTTTGTATCTTTCCTATCTTATTCTAATTTCAGCATACAATTTCCTGCCAAAATGTAAATTCAGAAACGCAGTAAATGCAAATGATACTATTTAAATCGTGACTTTACCGACTTCAGGATAGAGAGTCTGATTTCCTGACTAGCGCGCGTTTGCCTTTGGCTACGTTCTCTCTTAGTTACTACGCTCGGCCATACCTTAGGCCTTTGCTTGGCTTCGCCGATTTAATTAATACTCAGGGACCAACTATTTAGATTTCTGATAGCTTCGGCATTACCTTTCAGACAGCTTAGTTAAGCTAGCTTGGTTTAATTTAAATTCATTATTATTTAAGTTCAAGCGCGAGTGGAGGCTTTGTGTATAGTTCCAAGTAGGAACTGAAGGTAAATATTCTGAAAAATAAAGGGCAGTGAACCCTTTTTAAGTCTTACGTGTTTTGTTCACACACTTTAGCGATTATTCACTTCTTAGTGTTCGTGGGGTTCTAAGACAGAACTTTGGAATTACATTAGTAAAACCTCACAAAGAAACGCTGTTTAAATACGCACGGAATCTAACACGGATCTCTTGGATTCGATATCCCAAATACAGGATTACTTAATGAATTGATCACTTTTCGGAGTTTAAAAAACACTTTATTAACTACAGCATGAAGCAAAAATGGAATTCCGAATTTTGGTTATTCGAGCATCTGAAGATGACAGAAGACCATGAAAAGTGTTTAAACCCTCATCTGAATTCAATGACTGTTCTTTTTTACCCTCGTTAGCATTTCCATCCTTTGCAATCTCTGAAGGTAACTCAATCTATTCTTGGTTTTAGTTATATTTTTCAGCGTTGAAAAGTTTCTTTGATTTCGGGCACGCTGAAATTTCTAACAAAAAAGTGTTTATTTAATTAGTTTCGTTTCGCAACTTTTTAAAGTAATTGCAGAAAGACTTTTTAAATGGCATATTTTCAAAGGGAACATTGTTTAAAAAATTTTACAGAAAAATAAAGCTCGTTGCGTTGGATACAAAAACATTACATTACAGTTCGTATTTATTTTCCTATTTTATTACTTTGTAGAGTCCTGCTGTCTATCTGTTGTGTGGAATTTGGAGAATAGTGACTGCGCAGAAGAAGGGTTAAAACTACCCTTTAGTAAACTCTTTAAATTATTTACAATGCCTCAACTTGACGCTATCATACTACGCCTCTGCTTGGGCGGAAATTGAAACAGTAGAATCAAAACTTAAGAATTCAAGATATTAACAAGTAGTAGAATTAAGCTACAGGGCTCGTACAATCTTGTATCGTACAGCGCGTAGATGAGTCTAGCGGCAGCAAGATAATAGCTGTTAAGCCACATCTAACCAGCAGTGAATGCTAAGCCGAAGCTTGCGTTACAAACAGCACAGAGTTTTCTCATACTCTCTCTAACTTTCCCTTCTAGAACTCGGTACTTAAACTTTTCTCCCACTGGTAGAATTTGCATTCCTTACGCGCGCTACCAAATTTAAATAATCTGGCACTGACAATTAGGAGAATGAAGGCTTATAGGAAAGAACTTCATATTAAATTTAACTGGTTATTTAAAATATAAATCCCTACAACTTATTTTGTTTATTGAGTTCTTTATGTGTTTGCATGTATAATGGAATATTTAAAAAAAATTAAGCGTATCGTTCATGAATTTAACTGATGGAATAAATCAACAGTTTTACACCTGCAAGAACTCGATTTTGAAACAATTTTTACACAACAATTTTTGAGAAGGTAGCTCAAAAGAAAGGGTCTGTTATTACTATGATACCTGAATAAGAAAGTTAAATTTTGTCCACTAAATAAATATACCTGTAGTCAAAACTGGAATATCAATATTATCTTATAACAGACTTTTAGTTTCTCTAATCGACTTTTTATACAAGATTTTGCCATCTGACTTTGAAATTCGTCAAGTCAACTCGTTTGACCTCTAGGGTCAATTAATGACGACAATGAGGGCAGAAGAAATAGGAAACATCATTAAATACTATTAATAACGAAACGGTTTCATTGTTGTGGTGTAATGCGCATTAATGTATCAAAATATCACTTCATTATGCGGCAATAGATTAAAAAGGCTTCGAGATCAAATTGTTGCTGAGAGCTTCTCAAATATTATACAAATTATCTTTACTTCTGGAAAAACAGCGATCGTCCTTGAACTTTTCTGTCAGTCTAAGGTTGAATTTTAATTAAATTTAAATTGGGGAAGGATTCTCTTTTCATATAAAACCACCAAACACTGGTTGATAACATTGGAAAAGGGCAAATCTTCATGGTAATCTCGTTGTAAAGAAATTACAGACCAGTTTCCCTTTTAGTATCCGTTACGAAGACATTGTCTTGGTACATATTCTTTGCATACTTTACCGTAACTCATTAATAAATTTTGGATTCAGTACATACTTTATGACGCAAAATATAAATAACGATCAGCACCACGCGATTGTGTTGCTGAATGAATTAGAAAACGTTATACAGAAGCTTTCAAGTTAGGATTCAAATATTTATATGGGATAATTTAATAATAATAAGTTAGAAAGCTTGAAACAGAAAACGTCATTTCAAGTGAGAGTTTACAAGTAAAATATTGATATGTGATAATTTTCGCAGTACGTTAGAAATCTTGATACAGAAGATTACTTATAGCTAGTTTTTATAAGTAAAATTTTCACACGATAGTTTGGGATTATTTTTTAATCGATTCCAGTGAAATACTGCAAAAAACATTTCGTTGATGCTACATAATTCTTATTTTCATTTCTCAGATTCTGTACTAATAAGCATCAAAGACTTGTTAAATAAATGTAATAATATCAGTTTTACCAAATATAGTTTGAATGATCCAACTTTTGTAAATGATTTGAAACTTCTGGCTATATTCAGGAACAAAGTAATACTCTATGCCAGTAATATTTCAGTATGTAACATAATGTATCCTCATTATCTTTACAGTTTCTCAAATTAGCCGTATAAAATACATACTAACGCTTTTAGTATATTAAAAACTGTCAATATTGTTGAAACTAGCAATGTATCATTTTACCAAAAAAGATTTCTTTAATTTCTTTGTTTCTCTTTTATGTTGCGATTTTTATGGCCGATTGGTTCAATATAGCAGATAGTTAAAAGCTGAACTGACTTTTTTTAATATTAAAGTAATACTCAAGAAGTATTTAAGAATAATAATTAATCTAGATGTGTTTTCGAATTTCTTATTTCTGTGTTTCCATTCTGTTTAGTTATTAGAAATCCAGAACGGAACTGATTGACTCCTGTTTGCTGTTGAAATGTGAATGATGCATTAGAAATTTTACTAATTTACTGTTAGAAAAAAATTAAATGTGAATGAGTTTCAGGTATCTCATGCAAAACAGCGACTGTTGAGTGTTAGGATGATCAAACTCTCGACAATTCCTTTTGAGATTCTGGTAGGTGATCAATTTCCGTGGTATTTTTAACAAGAGGTGAAAACAAAAGAATATTATTGATAACAGAAATTTGTTCTTGAATTATATCTTTGCAAACAAATATCATTACATATTTTAAGAAGATTCATAACTTTTTTATCATTCGCGAGTTTGCTATGCTACATGTGCAATGTTGAAGATTTTATAACGCTCATGTTTCTCTAAAAATATTTCAGAGAATTTTATTCTTTCTTCGAGTTAGTTGATTCTAATAAAGTAAGAGAGCCGTTTAAAAGCTTCTATTTAGTTCACTTATGCTGTTTGTCGCTGTGATCGAAGTCTGTCATCAATTTTTAAGCTAATTATTGATAAGCTGTCGAGTTCAAAATGTGTACACGCATTCTTTGTGGACGACAGTGCAATGTAGAGAAGCGATTTTTCAAAATTAGATTCAGATCTTTTTTTAATTTAATACCCTTAAGCCAGGGATGGGCAAACGTTTTCGTTTGCGGGCCAAAAATCGAAAAAAAAAAGTTCGGCGGGCCAAGGTAAATTTTTCTAAAATTTTAAAAACATATACAAGTATTACAATTTAAATATGTTAATGAGAAGAATGAAATTGCGCTTTCATTTTTAAGTTTCTTATATTGAGGTTCGAAGTGAGATGTACTGATTCTAAGGAACGAGGCTAACTGCTCATCTGTGACTCTACTTCTTAAATAATTCTTTCTAAGGTTCATTGTTGAAAGCACTTGTTCGCATATATAAGATGAAGCAAACATAGCACTGATTTTCTGGGCGTGAGATATTAAATTCCGGAAACTCACTTTCGATGATGATGATATATTCTTTGAAGACTGCTACAGCTTCATTGCAGATGAGACACACTGGTTTATCTTTTACAACTGTAAAAAATATTTCTAGGTCCATTCATCATTAAAAGCATGGCATTCTGAATCAACTTTACGTTTTTTAGTCGACATTTTTTGGTTGAAATATTTTACGAATAACCCAAACAAGCACTAGCTACGCTATACTTTTAACGATTTCAAAACCACTATTCACAATGATGCTATATGTCCGCAATCTTTCCATACGCAATCAATAATACTAGAATTCGCGACAAAAGAAAAGACCGCTGGATGTGTGTGTAGTATGTCTATAAAAATACGTGATACTACTACATTTCGAACTTTGCTCATCCCTAGAATCCAAAACGCGTTGGTTGCACTTCAGATAATCTAATGAATCGGCTTTCCGAATTTTAATTACAGAAAGAATTCAGTACTCACATTTTAGAGCTTGAAGGTCAGCTCACGTTTCATAACAGTGCAGCGGCTAGTTACATTTTAAGTAGTATGTAAGTAGAAGAAATACCATCTCAGAAGTATAAACGTGATACAACAATTCCATCTTCCAATTTCGTTCGCTCTTCATTCACGTGATTTAAAGAAATTTCTTTGCAAAAGAAAGAAGAGAACGAAAACAAACCCTGCAAAGAAGTTTTGAACAAGACCAAAATATTAGAGCAAAATTGAAATAAATCTTGTAAACTCTGAAGATATTTTCATTTTCAGAGTTAAACTTGGAATTAGAGAATCATTAGAAATTGAATATAGTTTTCTTTCTATTTTAATGAAGAGATAAAGTAAAACAAGGTATTACATCTTATTTTAAATAATACAAGTAAATAATTTCTGATGCAAAATTGTAATTCTCTCACTCCTTTCCATGTGCCTTCTTTACGTAATTGGAAGTTTACTCGACGTGCATTCGAGAGATCCAGGGTTCGTGTTCCGCCGAGAGCAGTGCACGTTTTTCACATCTCCTGCATCAAAATAACTTAGTGACTGTACAAGGGCACTGGAACTAAAAGGTGGTCGACGATAAGTTGTATAGAATTTGGCGATTGTACATTTTTGATAAGTTATTAACATTTCATGTAATTATTTTTTAGTTAAGACAAACCAGCTTCCAGAGTATCTTCGAAATTTTCGCACAATAGCCCTCTTTTCTACCATTTTCTTTCTTCTTTAAATCGATCCGTCTCTTCACTTCATGCAACCAATAGCAGGTTTTAAAGCTATAAAGGAACAAAAAGTGTATCTTTGTCAAAAAATTCTGTCAGATGACTTCAGAAGAAAGAAAATTCTTTATGCGGGATTGAATAACAAGCTCCTATCAAAAGAATCTGTTGTCAACTCACGGCAATGTTTGACAAGTTAATGGAATTATCTTAGTCGTCAACGCATCTTTCATCCACCCCTCAAAAAGTGTTGCGTTGTACTGTCTGATTATAGCCAGCAGTTAATGAGTGCCTGAAATGTAAAATTTCGCGTGAAAAATGCTAACGCATTGTTAAAAGAGAAGCTTATTGAAGAGCTTTCTGAATCAAAATTTCTTTGAAAAAGTAAAAGATATATTTAGAACTGAAATTACAAATAAGATGTCATGAAAAATTTTATGTTTCTAATTTCTTAAATAATTCTCGTCTGTAAGAGAAATAAAAGGACCGAGTTGATAAAAACAGTTAAGGAAATTAGCTGATAGAATTTGTAATCTAATTAAGTTTAATTAACTCTTCGCACGCGTTTTGAAGTTAATTTTCAATAAATTTTCTATTTTTCTTCTTTTAGTTCTCAAGAAGTTAACCTTATTAATTTAAATTATGTGAAATAAAATCAAGTAAATAAATGCTATTAAGTCCGCAATTTCTGAAATCAAATTTGTTTAAGTTTTCTTATTCATAACTAATTTGAATATCTGTAAAAAGATCCTTGATTAATATTTCTAGTTCGTGTCAACAATTAATTGCTGAAAAATGACGGAAACGAAAGTTTCTCCGAGTAGAGTAAGAAATAATAATAAACAAATTATGTGTTCAAAATATTGACCATAGCAAAAGCACATTCAACGTCTTACTCATTTTAAAACTGCCGTAACTGTACAGGAAAAAACTATGCGTTTTCAAAACCATAACCGTGTTCAGATTGGTCTGATAATATGATGGTTGTTATTCATCGTTAATGGTTTGATTTATGTAATTACGGCAAAGCCTCGAGGTCTGTCTGCCTAAGGGAAGGGATGCTTTCGTGGAGGACTTTCTAAGGGAAACTGGCTCGTATACACGTTACCACATGGGGAAACCACGAAAAAACCCATGCAGCCTGCCGTTCACGGAATTCGAACAGCGGATTGAACTACCAGTGTTCAGCGAATTTCGACAACCACTCGGCAGTCGGTGAGCGTCCATTGTTAAAAGAAAGCTAAGATTTTTCTAATGAAAAACTGAATGGGAAATCATATTTGAAGTATTTATTATTATCCCAATTTCCGCATCTTTTAACTCTTCAGGGAAGTGAAATTACAGTATATCTCACAAATTCATGTTTAGTAATGAATTAACTGGCTGTATTTAATATTTAATAAAACACAGAACTAAGATTAGGACTTGTATAAACAGATATGAAATCTAGAGATATTTTTTAGAAAAAAAACATTATAATTTCTTTTCATTTTTATTATTCTACCTATGAACAAGAAATCCTGTTATCTTTTTATGTCTGGTATAATCGTTTAATCTGTTATTGCATAATAATGATTAAAGTTCTATATAAAGTGCATATCTCAACATAAAAGAAATAATAATGAGAAATTTTTTAGGTTAATCTTTTGAAGCGCGCGATACCATTTTTATAATTTTTTAACTAAAAAGCTCTAGAAATTGAATAATATGATCCTAGAAACAAATAATATATGAATTAGAAAAA
>KK114776.1:57177-105356 GCA_000611955.2 Stegodyphus mimosarum
CACGAAAAAAGTGCGCGTCTAGGACTTCGAAGCTTATTGAGGTAGTAGGAAAAAAAAGTTACAGTTACTTTTTTCCTTGCACAATTCCAATAAATGACGAAATTTGCGAATTTAAAAAAAACTGTATTTAAGAATTGCATTATATATAAATTTTCTCATTATTTTACAAAATAAATCGTCAGAAAAAATGAAGAAATAAACATTTATGCAATTTTTGTATAACAGTGAAAACATAAGAACCTATTTAAAAAGGGCTTCCAAATAAATGAATAAAAAACTCAGTAAAGTAAGGATATAAAAAAAAACTTAAGTGTGTCAAAAAACAAATTTTTTTTTTGTGAAAGCATGTTTTGTTTCTCGGTACATGCATTAGACCCACATTGCAAGTTTCGCACATGTATCTAGTTCTATGAGGTTTCTTCCTTGCGCTACAAAATGTACCGCCTGGATTTGCACTTTACTGGAATATGTCCAGCATTATTTAATCTCTTTTTTGTTCTGCACATGAAATTTGTGGTTTCTCATATTAATAAGGGGGGGGGGCTTGATCGTTTTGGCTTTGACACGGATATTTCGTTTTCTGTTCGTATTTGTTTCATTCGTATTTACCCAAATATTTACAAAATATTTTAAATTTAAATAAAACTTTTACGAGATTTCTATTTTTAATTATAGCGAAGTATATTTACATTATATTTAAACCATACAAAAAATTTATAAAATCGCATTACTAGCATAGGAAGCAAGCTTGGCGAGGTCAGAGAAAATTCTCTGGAAATGAGTCCTTTTCATTGGGCAGGTGCATGCATTGTTTAGTAATAAAATAACTCTGGGCTTTTAACTTAACCTTTATCCATATCCGGGTAAAAATACATTCCTATTTGAAAAGCAGCATTGTGAAGAGCAGTGGTTTTAAGGCGCGACCACTGAACCTCTAGAGGATTGTGAGCATTGTGACACAATGCTGTAGTGGCTCAGTGGTCGCGCCCTGAAACCACAATGCAAATGCCGTAAATATACATAGGTTTTTTTATTTTAAAATTTAAAGTTGTTTTTGTTAATAAAAGGAAGTTATTTTGTTTCTTTGAAACGGATTTTAAAAGGCATCGGATTTGAAGTACTAAGACCTAAAAAATGTCCTTTTGTGTTATTTAGAGGTTAAAAGATCGGTAATCAATCGTAATCATCGGTTGTCACTCAAAACATTTCTGAAAGAAGAGGAAAAAAATATTCATAAATGGGGGGTTTCAGGGCGCGACCACCGCTCGTTAAAAATAAATAAAGCATTTAACGTGATCAATTGGAAGGAGAATAGCATCTGGGACAAAACGTTGCCCAATGTATACTGCAGAAGAATGCAATTCAGATGTTTAAGAGAAACTATGTTTTCCAAATGAAGCTACACATTTTGGAAAACATCGCGTATGGATAAAACCAAAATTTTGCTGCAGCAGTTACGTTTGTCTTGAAAGGAAGCAAAGCATTTAATGCCACCTGTTGATGGAGAGAGAAAGAAGAAAACAGTCTAGTCTCAAGGAGTTTGCAGACCAAAAGAAAGTAAGAATTAGACGCTCAAATTATTAACTAAACTAGAAAGATTGGTTTGGATATAAAAAGCTTTGAAGAAGCTTACCCGTCACCCGACTAGGAAAAAAATAACTTCTTTTGACTGTTACGCATTTTGCGGTCTCGGAGTTTGTTGCTCAGAATTTTTGCTTACTATTATTTGAAGCCATTTGCCAATGACAGAGGATCTTTTCCTGTGGTCATTGATAAAGCCATTAAAACATTGTCATCTTGCTCTGAAAGAAGACATTCCGGTATTAGAAATAACATTAATAACTTTATCGTGCTTCCGTTTCGTCCTTCTATCAGTTACAAAATTGCACGGATTCTCCAATTTTCAAGTTATTTTCTTACCTATCAATAAAATGCGCGGTTCCAAACTTAACGACTCCGTTTCTGACTTTAGTTCTCGAGGAATTTATAGCATACCTTATCAGTGTAGTTTGAGGTATATCGGCCAAACTTGTAGAGTCATTAATATTTTTTTTTTGAAGTAGGAAATGCGAGAAATGAGCAATGCCCTCGCCAGGACTCGAACCACGGCCTCTCGAATACGCGCTGAACGCGATGACCACTACACCACGAAAGCGTGCTAAGAAATACCTTATATACTCCCCCTTTTAAAGGCCGACTGGGGATTAGGGGACCCAGTCGCCAAATCCTGGTGGTGGAGAATCATCATCCATCACTTTTTTTTTTAAGTTCGGGCGCCACTATAGAGACATTAGGTACTTTTCGATGTCATGAAATTCAATTTCAGTTTCTCAGTACATTTTACTAATATCTTCGAAAATCGTATTAAAAAGTGTTGTTGGTATGAGTAAGTTACAGCGAGAAACATCTTTTACCATAGCATAGGAAGCTTGTTTGTACTTCTTTGACTCCCAGCGATCCATTAACCTTCTTCCAAAATATCAGATACCTTCGTTTTGTATTCTTGCTAAGTTTTCAGTTTGTTTTCGTATTCGTGACGAGTTGTTCCGAATTTCGAAACATTTACCTGTTCTGCATTTTATCTGATTTTATTATGCGTTTTAATTTGCTTATTTGGGGGACATTTTTTGCGCAGAAAAATTTTCATCAACGGGTTTGAAGACTACTTTATTTTTAACTGGATCACTATCTCATCATGTGATTTTATAATTGCTTATTGAGATGATATTTTTTTGGCGCAGATTTATAAACGCGTGTGAAGATAATTTTATTAAAAAAAGCGTGAAAAGGCTATTCCTATTAGGCGCTTCCAGTTTCTACCGGCAGTTTCTTGAGGGAGACGAAGATTTATGTTGTTTTAAAGCGCCTTTTCTGTGGATATCGTATATTTCCTTGGGCACCGAAAGACAATGTATTTTCTTTGAGAAGTTGCTCGCTAAAATTCCTTTTGTAAATTTGGCTCAAAGTTTAATGACTGTTAGCTGATTCACTTTGATTCTACTTTCGAGTATAAATTCAGAAATTATTTCATTGAAAAGAGAAGTTTTAAATTGCATACTCTTTACTGCATGGTTTCATTAAATGTTTTAATACTGAATATGCAATCATTTACTATTTTTATTGCTTTTTCTATCTTTTTTGCTTTTAAAGAATAAAATTTAATGCTAAGAGGAAACATTAATTTTTAACATCATTACCATTAGAAACAAATTCTACTATTATGCAAACAAATTGGCATATTTTGCATTAAGAACGAATAACGTATAATGAAAAGAAATTGACGGCGATTAGAGACAGATTCACGCAGCTACATGTAGTCAAATCTAGAATAGGTATAAATTTCGTCATTAAAAAAAACCCCGATTAACGTTTTCTTAATCAGTTATGGAAAAATATGTCTAAGAGGATGTGTGACATTATGGAATATTTACGAAAGAAAATTGATTCTTATTAACTTTACACACTAGAAAAGCCTCGAAAATGCCCATGCAGCTAGTCCCTTGAGCAGGATTTGATCCGGAGTCGAACTACCGGTGGTCGATGGTCTTCACCACTCGGTGTCTATGGGCCTCATAATAAATGTCAAGTTTTACACACCCATAAAGTAAGTTAGCGGAGGCGAAATAATTATCATAATTTTAAAGTTCGTGTGACGATAATATAAGAAACGAGTAATAACACAGCTCTGTCATTAAGAGATTGCAGCTTATGCACACATTTCTAAAATTCAGTCTAAGACTCTTAAATTTACTGCAAGACAACGGATCTCAAAACATTAAAAGTACTGGTTCAGAATGAAATTCTGTGTTATACCATCAAACCTTTATGAAGTCTTATGTTTTAGGCTTTTTTTTAGGAGAACACGCGGTTTTCTGCGAGCGGCTCCCTTTCAAAGCATTTATTATTAAATAAATAATAATGGTGTGTAATTGCGTTTTTTTCATTCCTTTTTTACCTGTTGTAAACTGCGGCTTCTTGCACTTTCTAAGCATTAATTCCAGTTTTCTCTCGGAATTTAAGCACTTGCTTTCCTTGGGTTTAAAAACAGTGCTATTGCTGATGTTTCAAATTGCGGAGATCAACTCACGCGAAATCGATCGATTTTGTATAAATACGACATAATTAAAAACTACACTAAATTCATTGTAAAGGACTAAAACCATTTAACAAGTTGCAGTTGTTTTCGAAATTTTTAGAATTATTCACATTTTTCAAAAAAGCAAACCAAAACAAAACTGCAGAGCTGTATTTTATATTTAAAACTAGCTTCTAGCCTCGGCTTCGCTCGCGTTGATATCCTTAAATAAGTTTCAAAGACTATTGAAAAGAAAAGAAAATAATTTGATTTTTTCTTCTTATTGCCCGACCACGATAATCAGGATAAAATTTTAGTTACTAATTTTTTAAGTTAAAAATACACTTCGCGTAAAATTTCAGTCAATACTGCTCTTCTTCATGGAGATAAAAAGAAATCCGTATTGATGTCGCTAAGATGCTATTCTGCATAGTTTTTAAAATTCGATTTGGATATATCCAACACTGCAATCTTATCTTATTTTATTTTTGGTTTTACTAAAAAATTCTGAAATAAAATATGATTTAAAAAACTGAAAAACGTGCTTTATTAAGATATCTCACAGCAAAAATAAATAATTTTCATTACCAAGATTTCAAAAAGTTTAAAGTATTAACAAAACGTTAAAAACACAATTCTTTCCAGAAGAGTAGGTCTAAGAATATTATTCTAGGATGCATCTGTATACTATATTATCTGTTTTACCATTCGGCCCTAATAAATTCCTGGCTTTGGATACACGCCAACAGGCAACATATTAGTTGACCATCGGGAAGAGCATGACTTTTCCAAACGCATCCCTTGCTCTTGAGCTTTGTTGATAGTAACTGCAAAACTAAGTTGGTTTGGAAACTGGAGTCTTTTAAAGTGAAATGGTAGTTTAGTGGGGATTATTGGGATTCGAGGTAAGATGATAACACTTCCCCTTTTCCTACACCTGTTAAAATAGTGGCACCGTTTATATTCTGCCCTAATTGCGCGATCCGAAGCCTCGTTCCATTACGCAGTAGAGGTGCATCTGTATTTTGCATAAGCATAACCGGTACATTTAGTTTCAGTTGGAGTGAGGGTACACCTGATAGCTCTAGCGAATCTGAAAACTCAGCAAGATATGAAGTGCTTTGTTCTGTATCCATGATTGTATCTATCGACAAATACTTTTATTTCTTCCCTGCACCTCGTTCACCTTGCTTGTTCTTGTCTTCTTAATTGTACATGTACGGAAGATTCGTGGGATTGAGCAATTTTTGTTGCCCGGACCTAGACATGTTAGATTTACGTTTGCGAGGCATTTCGGGGGAAAAATACTATAAAAATTAACTGTAAAAAAGGAAATAAATAGATAAACAAAAAGAGATATCTAGCTTTTACCCTCGGCTTCGCTAGCGTTGTTGTCTCTTAATAAGTTTCACCTTCGCGTGAATTTAAAAAAAATACTCCTCGTAAAATTTCAATAACACTGCCCTTCTACAGTACCTATAGTCTGTGGATATTTTGTATTTACGCGGAGTGTATCGCCACGAAATCTAGTAAAACTGCTACGTATATTTCCTAATGACTGAAAAATGTTTGTGAAAGAAGACCCAAAAGCCGGAAATCCTGAAGGATTTTAAATAATAAATTAAACAAATAAAAATTAATAAACGCTTTATTAATAAATGTTACGCTTTCACGCCTTAATTACTTAACCGATCATCATGAAATTTTCGAGAAATATTTTTGATGTATTAGAATAGGTTAAAAATGCTTGCGTGATATCGTTATGAAACTTTCAACATTTAATGTTTACACAACGACAATCATTTTAAGGTATAAAACCTATTATACAGTTTACGTTTTAACAGATAAGTTCCATTTTATAGCCTTGATCTAATATATCAAAAATATTTCTTAAAAATTTCATGATGATCTGTTAAGTAATGAAGGCGTGAAAGCGTAACAAACAAACTCACATTCGCATTTATAATATTAGTTAGGATGTTTTTAAACTCACGTGCTAAACTAATAAAACATTCAACTAAGGAGTAAAAGGCCCTGTATTTGTTATTAACTTTTCTGGCATCATTCTGTATGGCAGTTCTTTGTACAACAGAACAAATTTGATAATATATTAATCTTGACGGAATAACATTAACGTTAACTAACTGAGGGTCTTTTGCTTTAAGCTAGATAAAAACAGGGAATTCACCCTTAATTGAATCTGACAACATGGTTTCGTAAGCAAGCTTCTCTTCCTCGGTATATGAACTGGATCTTGTCTACTCCAGTTTGGAAGGCTATGCAAGAGTACTGGGTAAATAACGAGAAATTTAGAGAATTACTGGTATGACTAGATGCACTTAGCTGAAAAGCACTCCTTATCGGCAAATTAATTTCAGTTTTATTTTTATAATAGCAAGTGTCTCGTATACACAGTCGCATTGTCCTGCTGGAAGATGCCATCATCCTGAGGAAAAACAATGCGCATGTAGGGGTGAACATGGTCCGCAAGGACAGATGCGTACTTGTATTGATCCATTGTGCCTTCCACAATGATCAGTGAACCTAGAGAATGCCAGGAAAACATTCCCCAGACCATAATGCTCCCGCCTCCAGCTTGGACCGTTCCGGCAATGGTTGCAGGGTGGTTCCTTTCAGAGGTTTCACGCCTTATACGCCAACGTCCATCTGTCCGATGGAGCATAAAACGCGATTCATCCGAAAACGCAACCTGTCGCCACTCAGTGGACGTCCAGCTGCTGTACTGGCGTGCAAATTCTAGCCTTCGCCGTCGATGAACAGCAGTCAGCATAGGTGCACGAACCAGGCGTCTGCTTCGGAGGCCCAGACGCAGCAATGTTCGCTGAATAGTACTTTGGGAGACACTTTTGGTAGCCCCTTGGTTCATTTTGGTGGTCAGTTGCTCAACGGTAGCCCGTCTATCTGCCCGAACGCATCTCCGCAACCGTCGTTCGCCTCTGTCATCTATGGCCCGTGGTGCACCACATTTGCCACGTCGCTGATTTTGGACAGTCCCATTTTGCCATGCACGGTACACTTTTACCACGGCGGCACGCGAACAGTTCACAAACTCAGCCGTTTCGGAAATGCTTCCACCCTTGGCCCGAAAGCCAATGATCATGCCCTTTTGGAAGTCGGATAAATCGCTTCGTTTCTGCAATACGCCAACGATTGAAATGTTTTCCGAAGCCCTCACACACCCTTTATATACGCTCAACTGCACTGTGCTGCCACCTGCCTTCTGTGATTGGTTATTTAACTCTGACATGGAAAGTACGTGGTGGTCACATTAATGTGACTGGACTGTGTATTAATGATAAATGCATTTATTGTCTTGTACGATTTATTATAATTTTCTTTACAGTTATTTTAAGTTTATGCATTTTTCCTATTATTTATTATTATTTTTCCTTATCCTAAACGCAGTTAATACAAATGAGTAAAAAGTAGTGTTTAAGTCAATGTTTCACCGACTTCGAGAGAGAGCCTGAGTTTCTGACTAGCGCGCGTTTGCCTTTTGGCTACGTCTCTCTAAGCTATTGCTACGTTCGGCCATACTTTAGGTCCTTGTTTGCCTTCGCCGACTTCATTAAGATTGAGCGGCCAACTACATAGAATTTTGATAGCTCTGGCTATATCTTTCAGATAGATTTAGTTAAGCTTAGTTAAGTTTAATTTTATATTTATTTAAATTCAAGCCTAAGTGGAGGCTTTGCTGTGCACTCCGAATTAGGAATTTATTGTATTGTTACGTGCGTATGGGTTCGTTATATATTGAATGCATAAGTCGTAAATAGTTAACAAAAATTTATTCCTTCCACAATAAATAAATAAAAATGCTGAAATATTTCTTCACAGATATTCGCACAATATCACAAATGTTTAGCAAAAACTCAGTTCAAAACAGATAAAATAAACAATTCTATTTCAAAGCGAAATCGCTACAATCAATAACAGGATTAAGTAAACAAACAGCAGTTCGCTTTTTACAGCTACAACTACAACAGCAACAACAACAACTGAGATAAGGTGTTTCAATTCGGCTTTTATAACCTTTTTAATTATCAATAGAACAATCTCGATTTTTCTGGATGGCAACAGTAATTACGAGATATTTATTTATTAAGCATTAAATGCACGCGCTCTTTTATTTTTATTTTTTTTTTTCGACGTAGGTTTCTCTTCAAAAATCGTCTGCGTTGCACGGGGAAATAAAAAGGAATTTTAATTACAATTCTAAATAAATAGCCAAATAAATGTGAAATTTGTAACAGTATTATATTTTTTCTGAGAAATAAAGGGTAGTTAACCTTTCGTAATCTTACGTCTCTATTCACAAGCTTAAGCGATTATTCTCTTATTAGTAGTTGTGGGGTTGAAGGATTGAACATTTAGTTAAATAAGTTAAACCCCAGAGTCTGAAGGAACATATCACTGATGGGCAAAAAGAAAATGCTAAGTTTCCTCGAAATGGTTAGTGTAGATCAATTATTAAATACAAAAACTTTATTTTACTTAAAATAAAAATTAAAAATAAGGTACAAGTGTAAATCTAAAGTCAATCACGTTAAATTCCAATAACACGCCGAACAAATATTAATTTAGAAGTCAAATAATAAAAATCAGCGTTATATTTTCAAATTTTCACAGGACTAGCTTCGATAGTATTTACCGAACCACCATCCTCGGCTGCAAAAGCGCAAATGAACGAGATAAGATATAATGATTAGATAAGAAAATAAAAGAGCTTGGACATCCTGAAATCCATCTGTTGATGAAACCAGAATTAAAACATAATTTCTTTAAAGGCTGAAGGCAAAAATGGATTGCAATTAGGGTCGTTAACTAGAACAGAAAGATTTTTTTGAATGTGAAATGCCTCTAGAAAATCCAATTCACCAATGGAAGATGTTTTTTGAATAATTTTGGCAGCAGAAAAATTGAAAGTGTGATTTTTGGACCAAGAATGTTGGGCAACAAACCTTTTTCAGCCTTTAAAGAAATTGTTCTAGTTTCATCAACAGATGGCGCCAGTAGCTTGTCTCCTGTCCAGGCTTTCTTATCTTATCTAATCATTATATCTTATCTAGTTCATTTGGGCTTTTGCAGCTGAGGATGGTGGTTCGGTAAATACTATCGAAACTAGTCCTGTAAAAATTTGAAAATATAACGCTGATTTTTGTTGTTTGAGTTCTAAGTTAATATCATAATATGTATTACATAAAATATACGATGAAGTGAAATATTCCTTCGTATAACTTTTATAATTTATATTATGATTCCTTTGACTGTCTTGTGAGACAAAGAAAGGAAGAACGTCTTTGAAGGAAACTTAAAAAAGTACTTGCATTTTGAAATTGTGCATACAGAAATTCAGATTTAAAACTCTTAGTTAATATCTAACATCATAATACGTCATAATACAAGGTGTGAAAGCACATATGTCTTTTGATTCTGCTTCTATTGTAATATATTAATATCACAGAATTTTGAGACATATATTTCTTCAAATATGTGAGAATTGTATTATTTTCTCCAAATGATATTTTCTGCAGGTAGAACTTCTGCATTTTCTTCTCGGAGATTAAAAAAAAACAAGGTTCTAGGGTTGCATTCTTAGATCAATATCGAAAAAGCTGTTTGTAAACTCGAAGAAACGTTAACATTTGGACAGTCTCCAGAGAGCGCACCGAATTTCCTAACTCTGGAAAAGTTTCTGTTGTTTGTCTAACATTATTTTGACCTTTAAAGAGAATTTATTAACGTTGCTGATACACTGACTACTCTACTAAGATTCAATTTCCTTAAAAGAGAAAGATAGGATGAAATATGGCCGCCACTGTGTCTTATTTATAGTTCTTTTTAAAAGCTGAAATGTGCAACCGGAATAAATAACATTGTTCCGCATCAAAATCAAGGAACTATGTCAGGCTCATTGCCAAATCGTAACAGAACAAATACAAACGAACGGAACCCAAACTAGGCATACAAACACTGAATCGATAGAGAGGAAAATTAATTCTTTGCAGCGTAGATTTTTTTTCACAGTTTTCTGAGGCCACAAGATTTTAGATTTGATTGTTATGAATGGCCATCATGTTAAATTTTTAAGTACAATTGAATTTTTCGAAAGTAATACTTTAATTAATTTAATTTCAATAATTTTAATCAGTGTAAATTAGTCTGAACACTTATTACGTAAGTCAGAATTAGATGAATAATCATTATCACAGGTGCATATTTTTAAATAACACGGTATAACTTCTGAATGATGTATTTTAAATAAAGATATCACAGTTTTTAACTTTTTACGTCAATCCTAAAAGACGCTGCTCGAGTCAAGACGTTGTTTATTTGTCTTAGACTCGGACACACCTTTTGTTTGGCGTATATTGGCTACGCTTCTTTTTAAAAACAAGTTATAGTTATGCTATAGATTCACATTTGAAGAAAACTGAGTTATTATTAATTAATTATATTTTAACTGAGTTGAAATATTAGGGTAGGTTCTGCGTGAGTTTTTTTTATTATAAATCTACTTTTGTGTGGTACTGTTAACATTGAACGCAACGAGTTAGTTCTCAAAATTTTTTCAGGAGGATTTACCAAACGATTGAAATTATTGAACGAATGATTTAAAAATTATAACCGTAACTGCTCAAAATACAGAAAAGAATTCTTTTGCTTAAAGAACGTTTTGATCACTGACGAGTGTGTCTGATTCGGTGCTTTCTGCAGTACGGATGATTATCTGAATTTGCATTTTTTTTATCAGTTGGAGCGAAAAGGTAAAGAAAGCGTGATTGAGTGGCGCACGGAGAAAAGTTTGATTGCAAGATCGTATAAATGTCCAATTTGTGAAACTAATATGGAACTAGTAGAGCGAACGAACTGTATTCGAGTGGATGTGTAGAGTTACTGGAGGTGAATGCGAGCATCGAATTACAAGGTCTGTTCGAAAGCATTCGCGATTTGCGAAGAGTAAATTGAGCATGTGTGGTGTTTTGCGACTTGCCTATATGGGGTTGGGTAACTGCGGGAACGATTTTGTACGATCGAAATTACATATTGCTAAAAGTATAGAGACAGATCGGAAAAGTTTTTGTAGGGAAGTGCGCATGGAGTTATGCTTGAAGGAGAAAGTGACGTTGAGTGGGGAGGGCGTGATTGTGGAAATTGACGAAAGTAAATTTGCTAAGCAAAAATATCATAGAGTTGAAAGAGTGGGTGTTTGGTTTGCTTGACAGAAGGACGGATAAACGCGTGTTTAAAGTGGTTGAAAGCAAAGGTGCCGAGTCATTGTTAGAAATTATTAAACAGAATGTTCTGCCAGGATCAACTGTTATTTCGGATTGCTGGAAAGCCTACAACTGTTTACAGTCCGAAGGATATACGCACTTAAAAGTGAATCACAGTTTGTGTTTTAAACATTCGGACACAGGTGCTCATACCAACAGTATTGTGAGGGGACCTTTGGAGCAATGAAAAGAAGTCTTTGTAGTTCTCGGCAGGCAAAAGGACAATTCAGTTCGTATCTGGCTGAGTACATGTGGAGACCGGAACAGAAGAAATCCGACACGTGCCAAGTTAATGGATATATTTCTCGGTAAGATATCAGCAATATATTCTACAAAAGGAGAGGCCTGAAGGTAATTTTCATTTATCATTATTGACTTAAATGAAATATCGGGTGCTTGTCAAATATGGACATTTCGATGTTAGGACATTACTTTATTCTGGTAGTTTTATTTGCGTTGTTGTGTCATTTTTCTGGAAACATTTTTTTTATAATTTGAATCCATGCAATTGGCTATACGCTAGCTTCTGCAGTACTCTGATTTTTTTTAAGTGAAAGCAGATTGCTGAGTATACGAGCAATGCAGAGTTTAATTCAATCCCTGATTTTTTTTAAATGAAAAGACATCACTGTGTACATGGGCAAAGCCATGGTAGTGCGCAATGCCGAATTTGTGTAATTCTATTATGTTTTTTTTTTAAATGAAAATAGATCGCTATTTACCAGGGCAAAGCCAAGTCAGTGCGCCGTGACGAGTTTATGCAGTTCTCTGATGTTTAAGTGAAAACAGATCGACGAGTACACGGGCTTCGAGTGTGTGAAATTCTTTGATATTTTTTGAGCGAATACAGATCGTTGCTTAGAGGGCTAAGGCGAGATTCTGTGTGATGCCTAGCAGTAATGTAACGTATTTTATGTGCAATGTTTAATATATCGTTTGTGTGTTTTAAATTTGTGTTGTTTCAATTGTAAATTATATTTTAGACATCTTTTTAGTCCAAAGGCATTTAGTCCCGAAGGACTATTACTTTCGTTTTACGATTTTGCGTCGATTCACTCTGAATGCCCGTTTCACTTTTTAAATTGTTGCCACTAAATGTTATCGCTCTGCATGAAATTTTAAAAAATGAAAAATCTGCATAAATGTATGCATGTTTCTCGCATTGTGATAAAACCTAGAGCCATCGAATTTTGATGACGTAATCCTACTGCGAATATGGGCATCTGGAAGCCCTAATTTTGAATTTGAAATTTGCTTTATTATCGATTTTATGTTTTGTAACATTTCAACGAATTTCTGATTAACAAACTAAATGATTTCAAAGCGAGCAATGGCAACACTGTACGGAAAAAGAAAAACATTTTTATCTCCAGCGCACGAGACTTACGGAAATTCTAAAGATATGTTCATTTTAAAATGATTTTGCGATATTGATTTTGAACTGAATTTTATGGTTTGAGTACGTAGTACATGATATTTAATAAAAAAAGGTAGCACACGAAACGTTAAAAAAACGCGCCTTTGGACGTAATTTAAAATCTGAAATCTTTCAGATTTTTTTTTCTTTGTTTTTAAATTGTATTTTTAGTTGTTTTGATATGCTGACAATGCTTTCCGACTTACGATAAATATCGATAGTCCGACGATCTGCTCAGCGGTAGCAAACTATAAACTTTGAGCCTATAAGTAATTTATTATATTAGTTAGTTAAGTGCGATGATAATTGCACTTGATAATATGTGCGTGTATGAAACATTGCTTAGTGTTCCAAATCTGTAGTATTTATTTTCTGTTATTGTGAGAAATTAGATTTTTTTTATTTATTAATGTGTAAAATTCTCGCATGCCTACAGAGAATATGACGTGATTTAGGAATTTAAGAAACAGTGATATGAATGCTGTGTAACGCAATAAAAATATTTTTCTTTTTTATTAAAATAAAATTGAAAATTTTTAGAAAATAATGAAGATTGTCTGCTTGCTGGTATGTAAGTGATTGTCTCGTTACGTAGAAATAAGGTAATTCGTAAAAATGATAAAATTAAAATCTTCCGTAATAGGAATTTAAATCTGAAGAAATGTATTTTTTTTATTTGCATAAAAAGCTTAAAAATCTTTGAAATACTGAAGCTGTATGAAATACAAGTATTAAAGTCTGCGACATTGTTTACCATTTTAATAACTAGTAGAATTCACTTAACTGCATCCTGGTAATTTTAAATATAAATAATTTATTATACTTATTATCAGTAAGGCCTTAAGCGTAACTGTTAGAAATGTAAATTAATTAACTGAGTTAAATAGTTCTCCGATTCTTTGAGAAATTTTGTTTACCTTCTAACTTCTGAAGCGGCTTATATTTGTTTTTGAATGATTCCCATAACTATTTAGTTAGTCTTTTCATGTAGTTACAGAAATCGTTGCCAAAATGTTTAGAGACTTTGTCTCAAACTTTAGAGCGAGTTGAAAGGTTTTCACCGCCTGCCTTCATGGTATAACGGGAAATCTCGTCCGGCTAACAGTCGGAAGGTCTGGAGTTCCAGTTCCGGAGAGGCCGTTGCTTGTTTCTCCCGTTTCCTGCTTCGAGAGACCTAATGATTCTACAAAGTGCATATGTATTTGCATCGCATTTTAACATATCAGTTTCATGAATCGACACTGACGCATGCAAAGAAATAATTCGGTATGAAATACGTATTTGCCTCGATATGAAAATGGCATAAGTTAATATAAAATAAATTCATGGAACAAGAAAAACATGGTAATCTGATTTATTAAAATTCATTTATCATTTCGAATAGATTTACGAAAATTTTGCAGGCACTTGTAGAACATATAGTTTGGATCTTGAAAAATTATTTCATTGATATAGTAAATTAATTCGTGCCATTGATTATAATTAATAATTGAAAGAAATGTACCGAAAACACACTTCTTTTATTAAACTGTTAAAATGTTTCTTTCTCAAAACTGTATCATGCACTTGAACGGAAACTGGCAAGTTCCAATTATTTTTTATAAATAATCGGAACTTTTTATAAATAATGGAAACTATATAAATTTTATAAATAGTAGTTTGCATTCACTTCGTAATAACAATATTTTGTGTCAAAATTACATTCACATTACCTTATATCGGATTTTTTCTTCTAAAATTTCGAAGCAAAATTACAGCTATCGGGCCTATTATTTACACGTGCAAAAACTTAGACGCAGATAGAAGTGAAAAAACTGAATCGATAAATACTCTTGTAGTTATAAGGGAAGAATAAATAGGAAAAAGTTCAGCTATAATTACTTTTCAGCTAATTAAAACTTTTTATTAATATTTATTTTTTTCTTTCTGTATGTAATTATCTTAACTGCTAATAATAGGAGCAGAACAACATTTTATGTTTTTTAAGCCTGAAATCTAATCATTTGTTAAAAGATCTCGGCGCACATTTTAAAAAATTGTTTGCTTATTTAAAATTATTATTATAATTAAACAGAGCTGGTAAATCACAGCTCCGCATTCAGAAAAAATGATTTTTTTAAGAATATTTTGAACAGAGTATTAATTAAAAATTATAAAATATTCCTAGGTATCTGATTAAATCTTTCAAAGCAAAATTCCATCTAACCTTAAAAAAACGTTTATAACTGGTTAATCTCAGAGTAATTAATTCGAGTAAAAGTTTTTTTATTCTTATTAATTGAGCTTACGTAAAGTTATGAAAATATAACGCAGATATATACAGAGTGGTCATAAAGAAACTTTGCCAACATCTGCCCTTTTAGCGTCCGTTCCAGTTAACCGATCGAGAAGAAATGGGAAATATAATTACTCGGATGTATGCGATCGAGATTCTGTGAATGCAAACACTGGGGCGCTCACGGTTACAGTTGTAGTTACAGAAACTCGAAACTATCGAATGGTAATGCCAACGTTTTCCGGTCGCAAAATGTTCAGCGCTTGCGAAAACCCTAAATAGCGTTGGAATAGTACCGATATGTCCTAAAACGGACGTGTTATGCATACACAAAAAAGAATTCTGAAAAACCAGCCAACGAAACACGATCTGGGAGCACGCAGAAAATTTGCATATAACAGAGGCAAGATACCAGTCACAGCACACCGATCGCCAGATGTTTAGCGTAAGAAACCGGTGGTCAAATGCCAGGTGGGTACGCGTAGTCATCATTCGGGAACTCGCACATGGCGACGAAATTACTCTTCCTGGGAAAGTGGTGAATTGATAAAACTGTATTATCAAAATGGGATGAACGCTGCTACCAGAAATGCGTAGGCGGAATGCACTCGGTGACATCGTTTCGATGCAAGATGGTGCACCTCCACATATAGCGAGGCTTCTCCTGGAGCAGCACTTTGGTGATCACAGCATCTCACACCATTATCCTTTTCCGTGGCATCTGTGATCCTCGATCTGAAGCCTATGGATTTCTGGTTTTGGCGATATCTCAAATCCAGAGTTCACCTGTGCAATCCGCAAACTTTGTCGGATTTAAAGGATTCTTACACGGCGTAAAATAGCCAACATCTCTGATGCCATGTTGCATTCATCTGTATTGTCCACCGTCTCTCGATGCAATGCATACTTGCCTGTGATGGCACTCACATGGGAAATGTTCGATTTAAATAAAGTTATTCTTTTGCCCGATATGTGTTGTCATCAGTGATCGTATGCAAATTCTCTGCGTGCGCCCATATCGTGTTTGGTTGGCCGGTTTTAAGAACTCTTTTTGTGTATGCATAACACGCCAGTTTTTGGATATGTTGGCACCGTTCCAACGCAATTTAGGGTTTTCTCATGCTCTGAACATTTTGAGACCGGAAAAAGTTGGCGTTGCCATTCGACATTTTCGAGTTTCTGTAATTATAACCGTAACCGTGTGCACCCCTGTGTTGCCATTCACCGAATCTCGAGCACATACCTCCGAATAACTATATTTGAAATCTCATGTCGATCAATTAACCGAAACGAAGGACGTGCAGATGTTGGCAAAGTTTCTTTATGACCACCCTGTATGAATATAACTTTCAAGGTATGCTTTTAAATACGAAACATCTACTTTATTCTGTCATTCCATTTTAGAGTATCTAATAACCAAAATTATTTTTTCTAAAGAAAAATGCAATGAAACTCTAAAACACGGCGCCTGATACTGAAAATTACTTTTTTAATTAAATGATAATAAACAGCAATTATGTTAGATTAAGGAATATGCTTAAAAATATAAAACAGAACGTAAACAATATGCATTCCCGGCAATGAGCGAATATAATTTAAAACTATTTTAATAAAACGCTTGAAAATTTGAAGTTTTGTTCTACTCTAATTTCTAACAGTACTGCTAAGTTTTTATTTCAGTTGAAATAAGAAAGCAATTTAATACGAAACCTTTTTTTTAAAGCACTTATAGTAAAAAAATAGGCTTTGAAAATAGTAGTGTACAAAGTAATTTAATGTTACGTACAAGGAAGTGATGTGGTTTCCACATCAGATTTTTTTTTTTACCATAGCATCCATATTTGTTTACATTTGAAATTTAGCACAATAGTAAATTAAGTCTTTCTGCACCTTCAGTGCCGTTTTGACGATGGGGACGGAACCGAAACTTTTAGTTTTGGGCTCTAAAAAATCTGCCTTCTTGCCTGCTGGCCGAATTGCTTGTTTTTGCGTAGAAACTGTAACTTTAATTGTAAAAATCTTTTTTAATTGTTTTAAATATATTTCATGTTTATGGTTTTCAATATCTTTAACTTTTCAATGAAGATATTTTGCGTTTTTATCCATTTTTGCCTTGCCTCGAAGTGAGAACTGAATTAATTGAACGAGAAATCTATTTCTAATGAAATTCGAGGAAATAAGTTTAAATGAAATGCGGGAAAAAATGCATATAATTTAATATTCCGTATATGGAAGTCATGTGGTGTACACATGAGATTTTTGAACATTAATATTTTTCTAGGCTTTCTAACTATGATTTCCTTACATTCTTTTATCTTTCACGTTGAAGAAATAAAATAATGTATAACTACTGTTCTTATTATTCAAGAAAACCATTCATCAGCATCTGTTTTAAATCACGAAGATTGTGCAGAGTTTTATTTAAAACTTATTAAAATTGTGAATTCAACAGAAAACTATTAAAAACCTCGAAGGGCCTAGGTTCGAATCCCGGAGAAGGCATGGTTGTAACTGTTCGTCCCTTCATAGGAGGCAATGGGGGCCCACCTATTAGGTGCCTCCATAATAAAGAGATCATCCCATCTGGCCTTAGTATAGATTAATGGACTCTGTTACAAACTGTAACTGTTCACAATCTGCCATTGGGGGGGGGGGAACTATTAAAAACCGGAATCCACTATTTAACAGAAATACGGGCGTAAGAAAGAAGTATTGAAATACATGTAAAATTGGGTACAACACGTAAAATATTTTAACCATTAAGAGCGGATAACAACTCATTCAATTTCAAATGTTCGGGCCGTTGCTTATTCTATTAGCTCCCGAGAGCCATCTGATATTGTAAATGACAGAGGAAGTAAAATCAACCTTACATTCTGAGGAATTTTAGATAAAAAATTTATAACAAGTTAGAATACGACATCTGATTTATTTTAGTTAAATTGTTTGAAAAGCATAATTTATTACGAGATATTACGCGTATATTTGAGCGAAAATATAAATCGGATTGAACTCGTGCAATGGACGCTCGTTTTTGTGAAATGCTCCCAAAATGCAATTATAAAATGCATGTCTCTGTCTGCGTTCTTCGTATGAATTTGGCAGGATTATTTCAAAATTCATTTTCAATGGGATTGATTTTGATCATTCGAACCTCGAAATGAATGTTTTCCTAATGTAAAAACTGCCATTTAAGAATTTGCATTCGAAACGTTTGTGTACGCTGTTACTAAAAATGCTTTTTATTATGAAATCTTTCTTTTCCTGCAGGGTTAATATAAAATATTTTATTTCGCCTTTTTTTTATTGAAAGGTACCGTGTGAAAACAGTTGCCGTCTTATGTTCTTTGAATCAGTTTTGTATATGGAATAAGTCTTTTACCGAAGTCTTATGACGTTTGAATGATTTCTAAAATTGTTGTTATGGGCCTGCACGTTTATACATTTATGAAATACGTACAAACGGTTTGGCTTTTTAAAATTTCCTATATTTGCGTGCTATATGAGGAAACCATTGTCGACGTAGAAACATCTCAGAATGAAATTGTTGAAAAATAGTCCCACGAATGCCAAATTATAACTGCAGCAATAGCGGGTATTGGATTTCAGTATTAATAATATTCCGAGTAGAGACCGAAATACCGAATACGGGTATTTTGAATCACTTGTACTATTTTGTAATAGCGATATTCACAAGTTTAAATACCGTTTTTTCGGTATTGACTAGACATTTTTAAAATTGTCTCCACTCTATGTTCAGGGGTCGCTAACATAGCCAAAGAGTACACATTTTTGTTTTTATGTCTCTCTAAAGGGCGAAATTAATTAAACTGTGAATACAAAGTTGCATCGCACAGTCTATAGAAGTGACACAATATCTGAATTATCCAAGAACTTTCCTGTCCTATTACATCTCAAAGTGATACTGCACACGCGCAGGATTCGTAGTCTCATATTCGTATCTGTGAAATCGAGGTTGTAGTTGAGAAGAAAGTGAGCAATATATCGAAAAATTTCGCTATTTTTTAAATTGGTGAGTTTTTTATTCACATTGCATTTGCGTAGCATATTTCAGGATCTAAAATATTTTTCGGATTTATTATATACTCATAATTAATAAACCCATAATAATGAATAAGAATAATTTTAAAGAACATAAAAAAATCTGTTGATAATACTTCGGTTTGGTTTCATTATTTATTTGATGAAAAGAATAGGGTGGCACAATGTAAAAATTGTTCAAGAGTTATTAAAGTCAATGGAGGAAGTACAAGCGAACTCCATACACATATAAAAAGGAAACATGATATAAATTTGTTAAAGAAGAGCGAATCTAATTGCGATGAAGATACAGATTTAAGCACAGTTTCTAAGTCCAAGTCATCAGGGATTTTAGATTATTTTGAAAGAAAAAGATAATTTGGATGAAATTATAAGTAAAATGACAGCATTAGATGGTTTGCCATTGCGATTGTTTTGCACTTCTACCGAATTAAGAAAATCACTACCCGCCAGAGGTTTTAATAATCTACCAACATCGATTAACACTAGAAGAAGAACTGTTATAAACAACAGTTACGGTGTTCGCAATTCTTTGAAACGCGAGTTAGTACAATTAAAAGTAAATGGTACATTTGATGAATGGACAAGTTAAGAAATACGCACTATTTAAATATAAATATTCATTCAGGAAAAAAATTGAATACGGGACTTATACATGTCTCGAGAAGTACGCCAGTCGAAAAATGTGTGGAAGTGCTTAAATCAGTCGAAAAATGTGTGGAAGTGCTTAAATCAGTCGAAAAATGTGTGGAAGTGCTTAAATCTAAATTAGAGAAACATGGATTATCCCTGAAAAAAGATACTGTATCCATAACGACTGATGGAGCAACGGTTAAGAAAAAAGTTGAAAGTTGATGGGTGCAGATCAACAATTGTGCTATGCTCATGGAATAATAGATGTATTATACCAAAAAATCATAAGGACCAGAAAGAACTCAGATACTGTGGATATAGAAACTTCTGATTCCGACTTTGAAAAGAGTGAGACCGAGAATGATATTCACAATGACGATAATGATAATGTAATTGTTGAAGAAGATATTGCTCATGAGGATAAAATATTAACTCATCAAGAATTGCTTCCTATAATTAGTAAAGTCTTACAAAAATGCCTTATTACAAAAATATATATTAACTGAAAATAAAACAGAGCACATGTTAATATTAGATTCTAAAACACGCTGCAAAAGTTCACTCCTAATGATGGAACGATTTTTGAAACTGAAAAATCCAATCCAAACAGCAATAATCGACTTCAACCGGCAAATTAATTTTGCGATAGTGAATTTGACCTCATATCCAGAACTGTATCAGCTCTACTTCCAATGAGACGGGCGGAGAGATTCTAATTTATTAACAGTTAATACAACAATAAATTTCATGTTGCAATCACTGAAAGAACAGCATACATCACAACCTGAAGAATTATAGATTACATGGAAACATCGCACAGAAGAAAGGCATACCGAAATAGGAAATGTCTTACGGTATTTACATAATTATAATGATTTTAAAACTGAAAATGAGAAAAAAAAGAAAAGAGACTAATCAAATCAAATTTGATCAAGTTTACAGTAGATTTTTCTTAAAATGTTTTACCCACAAACCTATCCACATTCAGAAGAATTCGGTACAGTTATCGAAGATGATGTTAACACTGATGTCGATGTCGATAGTGAAAAGAAATTGTCTCTTGAACAAAAATTAGAATCAGCGACAGCTAAAAAATTTCAACAAACCAAAATACAATACAGAAATCAGTTATATCCAAAACCATCCGACTAGAAATCGATTTATTGGAAGATGAGGGGTTTAGAGGTAAATACTTAGTGCATTGCTAACAGTGCCACCAATTAGCATAGGTGCTGAAACAGCGTTTTCGTCAGCTGGTAATTTTTGCACAAAATTACCTTCCAGGCTTGATGACAGTACAATGGATGCATTATGTTTTTTAAGATCACGTTTCAAAAATTTGTAATAGTACCACAGACTGAACAGTGGTATTTACACTTTTTTGTGATTTAGATACATTTATTTGTGATTGAAATACATACATACTTTTTTGTGATTCTTTATATACTTTTATAATTTACAAGTTACAAATGATTTTTTGTGATATTGACTGTCTCTAATAAAACTGGCAAATAAAACAAAGAAAACCTGTAGTTTCTTTGATTATTTAAAATTTCTACTACCGGTATTTTAAAACCAGTATTCCGGTATTAAGATGTAAAAAACCGAATACCGGTATTGAACTTATGGTCCTAAATTGCAATCCCTAATTCCAAGCTACTTAAATTTATGGAAATAAAAATAATAAATTCGCATTATGAGAATGCGCAGAAAATTGCATTTTCAAATGCATGTTAACTTTCTGCATTCTTCATGTGGGCTCATCTCAAAAATAGTCAGGATTTAACTCCAATGAAAATCTTAAATATTTGAAATAACAGCGCGTCTCTCGGCCGTGAGTACTTTAATCCATTATTACGGTCACGTACAGTTTTCGCATCACGTTCGAAGAGAGGGAGAAATTGTGAAACCTCTTTCAATTGTGACATAAGCCTCCATTCATCCGTTTGGACCTCGTTTGAATCGAAAAACGTTATTTCCCTTCTCTCAGGGGTATTATATTCTTTGTGGTCAATAGACGAATTATTTTGAACAAAATATGAAGCATATATTCGTCTCTCCACATACTGTTTTCATAATAAGCTCTTAATGTGGCTCTTTTCAGTGCTGCGCCGAATTTCCTTTAAAAGAACACACATCATTTTTTTTAATTGAATTTTCTCAAAGAAACATTAGAATTTATGTCACTGGACAAATAATTTTATGGGATCGTGAATTTTGTTTTTATAAACAAGATAAACACTAGCTACATTATTTGCATTATAAGCATAAACTTTTGTTTAAATTCAAATTAGAACCATTATTTATGTGTGTATTAGATCAGCGTCGTTTAAATAGGAATTAAACAGCAAAATTTCCATCTTTTGATTAAAACAGGAGCCTCGTAAGAATAAATTAAACCATTCATTGGTACTTCTCAGACGATGTGTTGTACAGAGCGATAAGAATGTGAAAAAACAAACAGATTAATGAAATTCGTACCATTTATTAAAAAGATAAGAACCGATCAACGTTTTCGACAATTTAGTGTCAAGTGTTCATTTGCCAAATAATGTCCTGATTAAATTTTCGGTTGAACAAAATTTTCATAAAACTGGTTGGAAATTTTGTAAATGAAATTTTTATTTGAAACAGTCTGTAGATTCAACATTTTTAGAAAATATGGGAAAATGCCAAACTCAAATTTTGTAATTTTTTTACGCAAATCAAAAGAATGTCTTAAAGACAAAAACAAATTTTGAATTGTCAAAATATACAGAAAGGAAATTCACTTTTTAATGCCAAACTATAAGCTGTATCGAATGTATACTATAAGCTGTATGTGCTGTCCGTAAGATTTAAACGCAGTTATAACCAAAATATTCGTGCTTATGAAAAACAATTTTATTATTTTAAACGTTTTGTAAAGAGGTAATAGTTTAATCCGTTTTCATACGGTTGTTAAGAATAGTGGCAGATTTTGATTTCTTTAAGAATGAGCATCGTAATTTCGATCATAGGAATTGCCGTGGTCTCTTTTAGCTGATAAAACGTTTTTTTCCGTCTATCATCATTCATACAGAATCCAAATTTGTTTTTTTTTTTAATGGCAATACTGAAAATTTTTTCTCACGCGGCATTGCCATGAGAAATTGTCATGATGGCCAAAGATTACTTTAAAGTCTAGCAGCATTCAGCCTTTTCGATTAGACTCCATGGGTCTTGTTGATTCTATAACTTTACCGAAGTTTTCTAATTGTAAGTTGCAAATTGTTCATTGCGGCATCAGATCTTTCCACTTTTAAGACTGAAAAGAATGAAACGAGAAAGTTCCTCAAAAATATTTTCAAAGTAATCAAACTTCAGAACATTAAAAGAAACTGCAGTTGCTAGAGTTACATCATATGCTATTACGTACTCAACAAAAGTAACTACTAATATGTAAATAATTTTTTTTTATCTTCCTTTGGAAGCTCTTCTAGTATGTTAACTTCTGCCTCTGCTAAGAAACCTTCGTCTTTTAATTCCCCCATTTTGTTATATTTCACATAATACAAAATTAGAAGAAAAAACAAAGATTGATTTTATAAATTCTGAAAAATATCTTCTAAACAAATCACTACCCACTGAATGCAAAATATGAATTTAAAGTAACCAGTTCGCTGCCAATCACGAGTTATCTCCTACAGTAACCTCCTAGAGTATCTCGTTCGCTCGGCAGCGAACGTGTTAAATAATGGCAAAATTGAGAAGAAAAAAATAGAGCAGAAAACTTTGTTGAGATCCGAAGACAAAAATAACGAGACAAAATAAATAAACTCTTAAAAAGATGAATTTAATGTGACTGGCAAATGTTTCCCTTGCCATTTTTTTCAAAATTTTGTGAGGCTTCTGTACCAAATTTATGCTTGTTTTTTTATTGGATTCTTCTGAGAATTGCCATTTATGTTCCTGATTATTGAAGAGGAATTATTTTATTTTTTTTATAGTTACTTGTAACAATGGAAGTATTAACAGTACAGAATTTGTAATTTTCAGTACAGCCTTTTATCGTAATTTTGGAAGCATTTATTTCTCTTTCCTGAAGTGCAAGAAATGGGTTCCATTGGTCGAAGATTCTGTATAAAAATTTCTCTAAAAGTAACCAGCATGCGCATAGGTTTCAAATTTTATCTTATTTTAATATCAAGTAGCTGTTTTAATTGTTTAATTTTTGTTTCTTATAGAAGTGATTTCAAAATAGTAATAAACATCATTGGTAAAAAAGCTGCGTTTTTTTATCTGCTAGCTTTAAAATGTCACAGGTACATCCCATAATCTGCAAATCTGGTTTCTCATTTTTTAAAATGCCTGCATCACCAGTTTTCAAATCTTCCATTACTGGTGCATTATCTGCACGGGCATGCAGAGGAAATTCAAATTTTGATAAATATTAGCTGCGCAACTTTCAAGTCTGTAGAATCACTTTACAATCTGGGGACACTCAATTTCTGATCATATTCAATTTCTGAATCCAGAGGATTCAAAAAAGTAGTAAGAAGTAGGTATAGTTTAGAGTCGGAATTACTTCGATTAGAAAGAGACTATAATAATGCAATAAACAACTAAGAATTTATTTTCCAAATTTAAAAGTCTTGTGGAACCCAATAGTGTAGAAGAATTAAAAGACAAAAGGCTATTCTGGTGCATCTCTGGAAATTTCTGTATTTTGCAACTTGGAGAAGGAAATCCCAAAGAAGAAGTATCTTAAGTTGAAAAGTAAGCTGTTACTTTCTTAGAAAGGAAAATTATTAGGTGAAAGCGAATCCTCAAGCGTCATTGCTTCGCCTTCACCAAAATGGCGTTTCTTTTCACAGAAATTTTAATTTCACTTTAGAATAGTGGGATTTTTAAAATTAATGAAGAGTTCTTTTTACATCTTTAGAAATACCTTAAGATGGTGGTAAAAATTTTATAGATTATAATTCGAAATTATTTTCGAAAAATTTATAAAAATTATTTACAAAAGCAAATTTAAAAAATAAATCATAAAAATGGGTGAATTGTATTCGGAATGAACCTAAATTTCGAAATGTGAAAAGAAGAATCAAATAAGTTTAATAAAAAAAGTCAGATTCATAAATATATATATAATTCAATTAACATGGAAGAGCTAAACATTTGAGACCTAATTTTTTAAAAACTGCTGGTGCGATTTTTACAACTCTTGGCAGTTTGCCATAATTAGAGTCGTAGAATCGAAATGTGGGAAAAAATTGGCATGTCATTTCAGAAAAGCCCGATTTTGTATCAAAATACCTATATTAGAACAACTGCTATAATACAATTCCTAAGTCGCGCTTTCGATATATGAAAAACGCAAGTTGAATTTCGTCAATCGTCCCAGTAGAACGGGAGATATAGAACTGCCCTATTTATTTAATTTAATTAATTTTTTTATTTTATTTTATTTATTTTTTTTTTCGCAGTGTAAAATCCTTAAGTGGTGCATATCACTATATATTACGGAACACATTTTATAAAATTCAGTTTTTATGATTAAAAAATGATAAAAATCTCTATGCTTAAAGTAATTAACAAGATTTTAATTATAAATATATCAAAACTCCTTTCTTTTACAAAAGCAAAACCAAAGACTTTCTGCGGTGAGATAGAAAGAAAAGACTAGCAGAAATCGAATTAGAATGAAATCGCGGAGTGTATCCGAATATTTGAATTTAAATACTTCGAAGAAACGAATTTTTATATGCGCATAGCATATTAATTGTGAAAGGTATCAATCGTATTTTCTCGTGTGTGCTCATAAATGATAAGTAGTAAATTCTCGCTGTAAGTTGTTAGGTACGTCCAAAGAACTTAAGTTGGAAACCAAATCATTGTACGGTATATTTCTCATATTACCTTCTTCGGAAAAACTCTGCTAATTTTATCAATTTGTATCCATTTGAATGATATACATTTCATCGTTTCGAATTTAAAAGAAAGAATGATAAATTATTTTTTAAATAAAATGTTATTTATTATACAAATACTAACTAACTGTAGAGGCTTTCCAAAATTGTGAATTTTACAATGAACTGAATAACTGATATATTTTCAATACGAAATCTTATTACTATTGTATAAATTTTGTTAAATCGCACGAAAAGAAAAAAAAAATCTGCTTTATCTATTGAGCTCCGTTCATAGCTACTTTTTTTAACAAACTCCATGACTTTCATCGAGTAACTTATCCAAAACGACTAACTAAGTTTTTTAGACTATAAAGAAATTTCAATATTCTTTTCAGACAAAAGAAGCAGCTATCTTTTTTCCCCTTAAAACAACCTCAAGTTCCTTCGCTTTTTTTCGAAAGTAAAATCTTTAGAGAAAAATGGGGATTGCTGAACTGTCGTTTAAGAAAAGGGAAAAGTTTTCCTTTTTTCGGATTTGCTAGAAAATTGTACTTAAAGCCATTTTATTTTATCTTGCATATTTTACCCTCTGAAACGTCAGGAATTCGATTCCATTCAGATAGAGAAGAACTGTGACAGAATATTATTCGAAGTTTGTAACATTTATACTTTATCGAGTCAAAATTCTTTCGTTCGTCTGTTGAGAAAAGGGAAAGTTTCGCTTACTTTTTTCCACCGAACAGAGCAAAAATTGCTATATTAGAATGCTATAACGCTTAATTTGTTGCCAGCTTTTGCTGGTAGTATAAATCCCACACGTTGCTATAGATTATTCATATAATATGTTGTTTAAATGGCAATGATTTAAAGATGCAGTACCAGCAACATCAAAATATCTTCAATTCACGAGGAAGCAATAACAGTTTTATACCAAATTTTGTAATGCCTATGTATTTTACGTAGGCTATTTTTTTTCAACCTCCGATGGGCTATAAAAAAAAGACAGTTGAATATATGAAAAAGAATTTACTACCAAAAGTAAAGTACAATACAAGTTATTTCTCCACATAATCGCCTTGACGATTGAGGCATTTGTCATATCTGTGAACAAGCTTTGCAATACCCTCTTCGTAAAATGTTCCCGCCAGTGATTGGAAGTGAGTTGTGACGGTTTCTTTGAGCTCTACATCATTTTGACCCTCTTCATCATGCACCCCCTTCATCATCCTTGATCTTCATCATTCTTGATCTTCATCATCCTTGATCTTCATCATCCTTGATCTTCATCATCCTTGATCTTCATCATCCTTAATCTTCATCATCCTTGATCTTCATCGTCCTTGACCCCCTTCATCATGCACATCAGTTCGGCCATCTTTAAACTTTCGACACCATTCACGAACAACGCCATCACTCATAAAGCTGTCTCCATACACTCGACTCATTCTTCGATGAATTTCCGCTGCACTGTTCCCTTCTGCCTGCAAGAAACGAATAACAGCTCGCAATTCACACTTGGCGGCAGAATCAATAGCGACAGCCATGTTTACGTGACTGCAACTCAACAGAAAATGGCGTATTGAACTCGCCATTGACAGAGCGTGTGGAGGGGGAGATGCGCAGTCGCCTACTACGCACACCAACCACCTGCCGTATGCCTGACCATTATACTGTACGATCGGAGGTTGAAAAAAAAACAACCCTCGTACGTAAAGCTTTAAAGAGAAAGTAATCCCTAGAACATTCAAGATACTAAGAAAACTCTCACATGCTGCAACTTGAACCTTAGACTGCATATTCCAAATGTCAGATTAAATTTTATCTCTATTATTCACTCCATTTATTGATGAATTTTTAATGGGCAAATAAAAAGAAACTTTAAATTTATATTTCTGGTAGTAACGTCAACATTCACATTTTATAAGGTATTTTCTCCCTCCTTCCAGCATGTTTTCGAGGTGTAACAAATAGCACACACGGCGCGTATTCGAGATGTCCAGGTTCGAGTCTCGGCGAGGGCATTGCACATTTTTCATGTCATCTGTTTCAGAGTAACCTAATGAATGTACAGTGGCTCCCGAACTGAAAGGTGATGAATGAAGATTCTTCATCACCAGGATTTGGAGACTGGGTTCCCTAATCCCTAGTCGCCCTTTAAAAGAGGTTATATATAATGTAATTTCTCTCTCCTTCCAGCATGCGTTCAGGGTGTAACGGTTAGCACACTCGGCGTGTATTCGAGAGGTCCCGGTTCGAGTCCCGGCGAGGGCATTGCACATTTTTCATTTTTCGTACTTCAAAAATCCTAATGACTCTGCACGCTATTAAAGAGACGCAACAGAGTTTGTAATAAAATAGAAAAAAAATGAAAGCAACATTTTTCACTCGAGATATGATTTAAACAGCCTCACTCACGCACAGTAACAGGTATCTTTATTTGTGCTTAGAAGCATTACTTCTTTCAGACTTGGAGGTAGTAAATTTATACGTGCCAAACTTAGCATACATACGTCAATTCGAATGTTCACTTTTTGAACATCTACATCTACAGTACGTGTGACCAATGATTTCTCATGAGCCCGGTAAATTTCTTTTAGTATATCGCTTTGTGCTTCTTACATAAAAGTCATTTTTCTGTAACTTGGTTTCAGCGTCCCATTCTCGAAATTGTCTCGTAGATCCTTACCGTGATTGGGTTGATCAACTGAGTCTGAGAGTACAGCGAAGTAAAGTAATAGTAGAGAGTGTAGTATGTAAGGGATTTTGCTAGCAGAATGAACAGCGATGAAATTGAGCCACCGAAGGCGAATGCTGCTGCAAAATTTCTTAGCACGTCTGCTGTACGTTGATATTTTTATATGAAAGAAAGACCAGAATAGCAGAGACATTAAAATTTACCCAGCGATTAGAAAGTACGCTTTTGAGTTTGTGGGGTTTTACTTATTTAATTCAATGTTCAATCTTAGAAACCCCCACAAACACTAACAAACGAATAATCGCTTAAGTATGTGAATAAACACATAGCCAGTGAGAACGTAGCCAAAAGGCAAATGCGCTCTAGTTGGAATGTTAAATCAGACTCTCTCTCTCTCTCGAAGTCGGTGAAACATAGATTGAAATAGTGCTCTTACTCATTTGCATTCACTGCGTTTATGAAAATAGGAATGCTGTATAACTTAAAATAACTGTTAATAAAATAAAGAGAAACCTACAAGTTAAATTTTTCATTCGTTTGGTGGATGATACTCCTTTTGAGTTTAGAATCAGACCACAGCCTGAGTAAAGTAATTCGTCTTCCGCGAAAAACGTTTCTCTCTTTGACCTGTACTCAATACAGTCTTTCATTAATTCTTGCAAGAAAAGTAGCTTTTACCAACTTTTAGTAAACATAAAAGACACTAGCAGCAGTTGGTTTATACTTCTGAAACTGCAACGACAGTACCGATACTGATATTTTCTGACGAGGCGACTCATAATGTGATTTTGCATGGAAATATTCGATGAGGCAATTTAGGCACAACAGAACTAATGTTTTTGTGGTGTGTAGCCAGTAGAATAGTTCGATTTTAATTTCTGAGTAACTGCTCCATTTCTTCGTTCCTGGGAGAGCTTCTCGCATATTCAAATTCGGCCTCTGACTTTATCTTTTCAGAGCTGTTAATTATGCGGAGTCTACGCTTTACTTCGTTTGTGTTATATTAACGACTATGTAAAAGAAGCACAAATACCCATACATAGATTAGTAAGCATCGCCGAGTGCGGCATTCGTGTTTTTTTTTATTAACTACCAATTTTAGTGGATAATTTAAGTGCATTCTGAAAGAACTCGGTTAAATAACGTCTCAGAAATTTTGTTTTGATTAGTTTGTAGTTGCAAAATAATTTTATTTGATATTAAAATTGTAAATAATAGGTCAAGCGAGACATGCATTTTATTAAAGAGGTTTTTTTTATAAGCACATATAAACGCTCATTTGTTTAATGTTTGTAAGAGTCACACATTAGACGCAAATAAATTTATAACCACGGTTTACTAATAAATCATAGAATGCTAAGCCTCATAAACTGAGTTGAATGTTTAGACCTTTTTTTTCTTATTTGAAAATGAAAGAAAACTGGAAACTAAAAGATTTATGAAGGATGAATTTAGTTTACTGGCTAGCCTTGACATGTAAGATATTAAAAACGCTAAAATTATCAGTGACGTTAATTTGAGGAATAATAAAGTTAATGAAGATGTGGGATTTTACTTATTTGACTCAGTGTTCAATCCTTGAACCCCACAAATACTAATAAGCGAATAATCGCTTAAGCGTGTTGAATAGAGACCTAAGACTTAAGATGGGTAATCTACCTTTTATTTCTCAGAATCAATATGATACAATCAGTTCCTAACTCGGAGTGTACAGTAAAGTCTCCACTTGGGCTTAAACTTAAATGAATATAAAATTATACTTGACTAAGCTTAACTAAAGTTAAAAGATATAGCCGAAGCTATCAAGATTCTAAGTAGTTGGCCCCTAAGTCTTAATTAAGTCGGCCGAGCCAAACAAGGGCCTAAAGTACGGCCAAAGCGTAGCAATAGCTTAGAGAGACGTAACCAAAAGGCAAACGCGCTAGTCAGAAAATCAGACTCTCTCTCGAAGTCGGTGAAACATCGACTTAAATACTACTCTTTACTCACTTTTAACCGCGCTTCTGAATTACATTCTGGTAGGTAATTGTTTTGCTACAGATACAAATGCTTTGCGATATATGATGAATACATAGCAAAGGATAATTAGATGAGTAATTTTCGAGTTCCTTTACTTTAGAAACTATTACGGCATATAAAGCAGCTAGTCATTCTCATAATACTGGAGTCCTAATCGTGATAAATGCAACTAAGGCTAATGTAAATGCAAAGCACACCCTTTCCTTAAAATTAAAAATTGTTAATCAAACTTTGCTCTTAATGATGACACAGCTTTGCGATCTTTTATACTAAAACTAGCCAACACCCGCCCGCTTTGCTGGGAACACTATCTATTTGAATGCCAACCTAGACTTCTTATAGGGAACGAAATCTCTAATTTCGAATTGATAATGAATGTAAATTTTTTAAATTTAATGTCGGGAAATATAGCGCCAGTCAGTGAATCAAAGTCAAAACTCTCTCTCTCTCTCTCACGCACACGCACACGCGCACGCGCACACGCACACGCACACGCACACACGAGTTTTGACTTAATGCCGCCTGTGATGGCATAACAAAATTCGTTTTGAACAGGATTTAGTTAAATCCGTTTTTAGTGCGCGTCTACATCGTGGAATGAGTATCTATGCAAAATTTTAAGTCAATCGGGTGTATAGTTTCCGAAATCTCGTGATGAGTCAGTGGTATTTCGCTTATTTTTATTTATATGTATATAGATAAGTGCAATAATGTTATAATGTAGCATTAGTAAATAATGATGTCAGTTATGATGTATACTGTCAATCTGTGACTAACAGTGCCTGTGATGGTACAACAAAAATCCATTTTGCACAGGATTTAAATAAAATCCGTTCTCAGTGCGAGTCTTCATCTTAGAATGAGTAACTATGCAAAATTTCAAATCAATCGGGTGTATAATTTCGGAGATCTCGTGATGAGTCGGTTTTATTTCGCTTACATATTATATAGATAGTTCAAGTTATACTAAAATTCCTGAAGCTTTCTGAAGTCACGTATTTGAACGTGCGCAAAAAAATCGTTGTAATGTAATATTGTATTGAATGTATGATATAACATCAGGATAATATTTGCTTACTTTGTTATACATGAAATTTGAAATATAATTTGCAAACCTTTTTGCTCCATATCAAGAAAGCATTCGCTAAAGAAAAGTAAGATAGTGTTTGATTTCTTTTGCAAATTTAAAAATAACTGCGTTTTATGAGTACGTTTGCAGGAACACTAGCAGTCGATGTTAAAATTATTCCATTTTTGTATGCTGAAGGTTTTCTTGAACCAGCATAGATATCCAGCCACAAAAATATACAGTTTTCTAAAATATTACGCAGAACTGGAAGAAAAATAAATAAATAAATAAAATTTGAAAGCTTTCTGATGTTAAATTACGCCCGAAGCGGTGTTTTTTTACCGTTTTGTGTGTTTCCTTTATTTATTAAATATGATATTCTTTGCACATAAACCATAAAATTTAATTCAACAGCAATATCGCAAAATAATTTAAAAAGAGCATGTCTTTAGAATTTCCGATACACAGTCTCGCGCGCTGCAGCTAAAAATGTTTTTTTTTCTTAGTGTTGCCATTGTTTTCTTTGAAATCGTTGAGTTTCTAAATCAAAGTTCATAAATGTTTTACAAAATATGAAAGAGAAAACAAAAGAAATTCCAAATTTGGGCTTGCAGATGCCCATATTCGGGTGGAGACATACATTATTCAAAATTGGATGGCTCTAGGGACCGTTGTTTATCACTGTGCGAGAAACATACATGCATTTATCATACATACATAAACATACATGCTTCTTCGTTATTTAATTTCTTTAAATATAATACAGGGCGATAATATTTGGTGATGTAAACGCATTTGCGTTTCTAATCCACTAATAATAATAATTCCACTAAGAAATGTAAAGAAACCTCGCGCATAAAATATCCGCGCTTGAAGATGCACACGCTTAAAATGTTTTTCAGTTATTCTGTAAGTTTGACTAATAAAGTTGATTGTTCGATCAAAAATGGCAAGATTTCTTTAAAACTTCATTACAGACGTATAAAAGAATAAATATCTGATCGTAGTCGCTGGGATCGAAAGGTGAAAGTAGTGTTTATTTTAAAACAAAAGAAATACAGTACGTGCGAGCATAAGGTTTTTATGAATGCTGTGCTATTTTGTATGGAAATGTTTCTTCTTATTGAATTTAACGAATAGAACGATATTCTAAGTTTAAGCTTTTGGATTAAAGTGTCAAAATATTTAGACTGATTAGAATGTTCTTTTAAAATTTGAGCTTTTTACGTTACCATTATAATATTCCTATTCTTAAATTTGAGCTCTTTTATTAGAGTTCCAAATAAAAAATTTTGTTGTGTGAATCAAGTTAGAGGCTTGAATGTTTTATTTACTTTAGTATAATTAAGAGCAAGCTTCGCAGATTTATATTTAACGGAAAGCACATATGTTTTAATGCATTAAAAGTGTTTTAGAAAAAATACGTTGTGTCATATTTGAATTTCTAATTCAAAAAATTCTAGATTGAGCAAATTGATCTGAATATTAGATAAAGGTCCTTTAAAATTAATTTTGAAACACTGTCCAAGAGTTTTTCTATTTCTAAAAATGTCATTTCTTGCCAAGGATAGGAAACAAGATTTAATAGAAGTAGCCGAAGAATAAAATGGAGAAGTGCCGTTAACTAGTAGGGTCCCAAAAATTAAAAACATAATCACTGAAAGTCAATGTTTCAGTGAGGAAGAAGTTAAATTAATTCTAAACCGAGTAATTGCTGAATGCCTGGCTCAAAAAGCGAAAGAAGAACTCCTGGCTTAGGAATCGAGGGAAGAACGCCTGGCTCAGCAAGCGAGAGAAGAACATCTGGCTCAGAAAGCAAAGGCATATGAATTAGAAATAAAGCGGAATCGAAGCTTGAAAGCTTGAATTTGAAAATCAAGTAATACGAGTTAGAGAATCAACAGCGAATACAGTAGAATTGAGCAACAAAATCCAGTTGTCACAAATTACTCTAAAGTTTGACGAAAAAAGGGATGAAGTGGAAGAACTATATTAAAATGATAAAATTTGATAGAAAAGCTGAAATGGCTTAGGTTCCTAAGAAAGATTGGGTGGCTTATCTTTTGGGTACTTTACCTACCGAAATCTCCAATATGTTAGTCAGAGAATCATCTGAAGATGCAACTAAGTACGAGTATGTGAAATATCTAATCTCAAGAAGATGTAAACTTAACAGTGAAAAGTTGAAACAGTGCTTTAATCGACATCAAAAGACTCCTGAAAACTCTTGGAGAAATTATACTCATGAACTTTATGGTTATTTTTTCGGAGTGGATTACGAATTTAGAAATTAAGACATTTGAGAGTCTGAAAGATTTATTAGTTATCGAGCAAATTAAATACAGGGTTCCAACGGAAGTAAAGGATCATTTTCTCGGCTAAAAGGTGACATTGAAAACTCCATATGAGCTAGCAGAAACATTAGACGAGTATGAGAGTATTAAACAGAGCTTTAAGGAGGACAATCCTAGAAAACAAGGTTTGAAAATCATCAAAACGTGAACAAAATTATCACCATAGACAAAAACCTAAAGAAATCTCGAAAGAATTTTAATCCTAAACCTGTAATTAAGAAAGAATGGGCTTATAAAATCTATGAAAGGGAATTTGAGAAAAGGAGACAACCTTTTCTAAAATTCCGGAACGCGGATCCTACTCGCATCGCGGATCCTACTCGCATCTTCCTAGGAACGCGGATCCTAGGAATCCTAGGAACGCGGATCCTACTCGCATCTTCAACCTCAGTGTGATAAACTCAAGAAGAATTTAGAAACTGTAGCGTCAAATAAAACCGTACCCTCCAATGAATTTTCCAAAAATAGTTTCAAGGATATTATGGCTCCATATACCAGCCTAGGTGAAGTAAATGACTATAAAATGCCCATACCTAGAGATACCGCTGCAATTTTGGATTTAATCTGCCAAAATCACATCCTTCCATGTATACAAAACAGTGTGGATACGAACACCTCTGAAAGAACATTCAGTAGGCTAACCTTTAGCTGCGGTAGAGCTTGAATACACTGGTGTGCAAAAATTAAGGACGAGACGGTTTTTTCAATATAACTTTGTACAAAAGCTTTCCAAATCAACACATTTAATACCGTAAGATCCCCATAAGGACATGAGTAATGCAAGCAACACTTACTAAAAGAGAAATCAGAGGGATAAAAAGAAGCTTTATTGAAAAAGTAGCATGGAGCGCAATGCGACTGAAGGCCGAAACATCCCTGTGATGGATGTCCAGCAAGAAACATCCGGTCTTTAATAGGGGCCTTGCCGACCAATCCATGTGTTCAATATCTTCACTCTCCAACAGCTCTTCGACAGTAACTGTGCGATGAGGTGGAGCGTTGTCGTCCATGAAGAGGAACTGAAGACCCATAGCCCTTGTGAAAAGATGCATGTAAGGGAGAAGAACCTCGTTACAATAGCAGTCCCAGGTGACGAACCTCTTTGGGAGATATGAAGGTGGGTCCGGCTACCAAGCATTATGTCTGCTCGAACGAGAACTCCGCGACCTCCAAAACTGTCCCTTTCGATGATGTTGAAGGGGTTATTGCGTGTTCCCCGCTCTGACCAGATGTGTATGTGTCTAGAATCGCAACTCAGACTAAATCTGCTCTCATCTGTAAAGAGTACTCGTCCCCATTCATTGTCTCTCCAATTCCGGTGTTCCCGGCACCACAGAGAACGCCTTCTCCGATGGGCAGGCGTTAGAGATACACACCGCACAGGGCGTCGTGCAAACAGACCACCACCGTGTAGTCTTCTGGCCACGGTAAAACGCGATATCGGTCGTCCAGTCGCCTGTGTCGTGTGTCTAGCGATTTCTCCCGCTGTCTGCCGCCTGTTTCTTCTGTCCTGTAAGGCAATAGTCTCTTGGACAGCACTCCGATAAAACAGTAAAAATAGGGGTATTTTCTTGTTCCAGTCCTGTGGGTTTCTGGAAACCACTAATGAGAGGTTATTCAACCGCCTCTTGATCAGGAATAAGATACGCTAAGATACTTCGTGAAGTAATCAGTGACAATGAGGATGCATTTGTTGCCATCAGCAGTTTGTGGAAGAGGTCCCACGATGTCGAAGACGATATTTTCAAAAGGTCCTGCGTTGTAGCTCGCCTCGCCTGTATTTCTTCGGTACTTTCCGAACCACACAGAAATCTCAAGATCGAAATGTCCTGCCATGTCATGCTTTCGGAAGACACGGATTTTAGGACGGTACTGTTTCGTTTAACGCTGATCAGAGTATATGCTGCAACTACTTCACCTTTCGTAATAACTCTCGCCTTGTCGCTTACATTGGCAACTCTCATCAGGATAACGGTCTTTGATAGGTCGACGAGTGTTGAGGCTTCTAATATCCTTTCGGGCTGTTTGAGTTCTTGGGATATACCATGACCCCGTAGCGAAAAGTTTTATTTCGGCTATGGATCCAGGAAGTAAACATTGTGTTCCCTCAGGCGTTGTGATGTCATCTCGAGCTATGGTTCTGTTTATAGATGTAATTCCTTTATTTTTAATTCCGAATAGGGCTATGTCCTCAGAGAAAGAATGCAATTCGTTATTTTTAAAGACCAAAGAAAAATTGTACTTACTTGAAAAGTTCGCTTACGATGTCAATTGTCCAAGTTACAAACAGAAAGCGAAAAAATTAGTTTCAAAAACACTCTACTAATGTCTCAGAAAGACTTTCTATAAATGCAACTTCTCATTCCACAACCAAACAAGTTATAAATAATCCATCACTTAAAATACTGCAAATTAATCTTCAGGTGCAAAACTTAATTACCTCACGCATTTTAAATAGCAAAAGGAGAAATAATAGACTTAATACTAGCTCAAAAACACTACGTTCCATCTTCAAGAAAATTAGAACTTCCTTCGGGGCTCTTTAGCTTGTTGTCATCTTCAACCAAATTTTTAATAATCTATTGCGGGCCTCTGACGCCCATAAGAATTGATAAATCTTTCTATACTGTAGCAATTGAGCTCGAGGCATTAAATCTCTCAATCAATTGTACCTCGGTATATGCTGCTCCATCTTTAAAGAAATTCTACAAGAAGTCGACTCAATTCCATTCCCATCAATATGTCAACATTTAATATCAGGAGGTTTCAATGCACATAGTCCAGTGTTGGGTTCAAATACAGAAAACAATACAGATTTAATGTTACTGGAATTCATTCAACATAAACATATTGCAAAAATAAATATACATAAATAATTACATAAAACTCCTATAACAAGTATCTTCAATATCGTACTTTATGATCGTCCTCGACAAAATTTTGAGATTTTCCAAGACTAAAGATTCTTCAAAATTGAGCTTATGTTATCAGAACTCGACATTTGCTCGTCAGGTGCTGTTATCTGAGCACCTGAATAAATCTCCTCCACAACTTTTTGCTATGATACCGAATGCTGCTCCATAAGCGCTTCGGTGGTCAGCTCCTGACTATACCCTAAAACTAGCTCATCGATTCCGTTGCTATTCCCCTGTAGGTCATAATCTTGGCCAAAACCACAATCTCGCCGATTACAGCTTCAACAGGCACTTGCTCAAATCCCTCGGAGTCGCTTTCGACAATGATGTCTGGGAAAAGCTTCTTCAATGCAGAAATAAGAATTCTTTTGGTGATACTCTTCCATGTACTGTCGATGATCTTGAGGCAGGTAGTAGCATATTCATCTTAAGTAGATGTTTTTTCACAGACTGAGCTAAAATGGACTGTAAAATGGTCACTTGATTAATACAATCTACAAAAAAGTAAAAGGCTCAGACCTTGTTGTTGGACCTCCACATGACATTTAGCTTGCTCTTCTGGACTTTATATGAAGGATCTTATATTACCTGAACAGAAACGATGAGGGGTTTAATTTTCAAATCGTCATTTGCATAAAATAATAACGCACAATAACATGAAACGGTCTTTAATTAGCTTGTGGCCCGGCAATGCCTTCTCTGTTGTAATATAAGTTCGCTTCTACATCTTTTTCCGGAAGAGAACCGTCTCATTACTATTAAGGGGCCACCAGCGGCCGAGCGGTAAAGTCTCTGAATACTGGTAGTTCGGTCTGAGGCTCGAATCCCGCGAACGAGCTGCTGCATGAACGTTTTTGTAGATTTCCCCATGTGTAACGAGCCAGGTTCCCTTAAAGAGTCATCCACTAAAGTATTTCTCCCTTAGGCAGAGAACCCTCGAGTGCGTTGTCATAATCAACTAAACTAAACTAAACTAAACTAATCATAATTACTGGCGCAGCAGGATAACCCTCAGAATTCATAAACTTCTTAAACACGCCGATGAAGTTAGTTGCTTGAACTTGCTGCTTCATACCTCTAAATGAATTAGACGCCGGTTCTTCTGTTTAACTTTTCGAAGCACAAACAGCTTGCCTTGAATTCTTATTCTTCATCCGTGAATGTTCCTAGCGTCTTCTTAATGATGTCGGTAAAATTACTTTCGCCTTCTCACAAATTATGTTTTCGTTATTTGTGTTGCCTTGCATTTGCTTTGCGTTGATCTATGTGAGAAAAAAATCTTTAAATAGTGGTGAAAATGCGTTACGATTGCGTAGAAATTGCTGTGATACACTTTAAAGCATCTTTAATCTTATCTCGTTTTTGAGGACAATCAAAATTCATGTAAATCAACTACATGCGTGTGCTAGGTCAATAACGCACACATCTCGTTCTCGCTTCTCAATGATTTAGCTTTTGATTTTTACGGTGATTTTTTTTCCTCTTATCCCTGTATTCTGCGGCTTTTCTCTTTTGGGAACAAACATGTAAGCGTGCTTAAAATTTACACTAAAAAATACCCAATAATGTGTTTGAATACAGTTTTCGCAAGCGAAAGTATGGTGCTAGTTAAACGAATGTTAAATACAGATTGATAGCAGGCGGGATCCTGTGTGTGACATCACAATTTTTCCACCTCACTCGTTCTGTGAAACGTCGTTGGATGAGGTTATTTTTACGTTTTGTTTCGCCTTGTTGTGCGAATTTCTCGTTGAGCGAGGTTTGATTGTAATCTGCTAAATTTATGTAACGCTGCGTGATGTGATGATCATTCAATTCCGTATGGTCGTGAACTTCAATGCTTAGTAATATCGAAGCTTTCTTATCATAAACAGTTTCCTAAAATACAGCAAGCGAATGAATTCATGTTGCAAAGAGATCCGCGAATTAAATCAGCAGTGGTGTTACATGGAAATTGCAATGCTATAAATTTATTTTATCGACGGTGAAGAAATAATTATCTATGAACTTTACTTAATAGCGTTTAAATACTGAATAAACGGAAAGTTTAATAATTTAAATATATATGTGATTATTGCAATGTAAAATGTCGTACATTTAAATCTGCGGATCGAATTGCTTCATCAGTTCTAAAAAATCCTATGCGTTATTAAATGAAGTTCCCTTGTAAACAAAAAACTTTGTTAAAGCGGAAAAAGAATGGTTTGAGAAATAACAATCTGAAATTAATTCTATAAAAGAGAGCGCAATAACCATGTTTGCTTGCAAAAAGCAAATGCGACGGCCATAAAGTTGTGCTTATTAAAAAGAATTTAATCTATAGCATTTATTCTATAAAAATGAAAATAAGATCAAGAGCGAACATTTTAAGAGTTCCTTGAGTTGCTTTGACTTAGAAATTGCCGATCGTAAACTCGTTTACGATGCTGCTTCTAGAGCTTATATGAAATTAAATTAAAATGGTCAGGCGTTCTGGACTGTGCAGGATAGACTCAAATTTCCCCCGCTTCAGACTATGTCCCCGGAAACATCTTGTATTTTATAAACTTTTCAGAGATATTTTTTATTTAGAGTTGATGTGAATTCCCTTAATGCTATTCCACACAATCATGACGATATTTTAGTGGGATCACAAATATATTCATTAATAATCTTGCTTTCTAGATATACATTTTCATGAACGTGAGATGTCTAAAAAAATAGACATTTAAGAAGAGAGTTCGGATCCAACTTCGTTTCGTAAATGGAAAATGGTGAAATTAAATCACCGGAAGAATTTATGTAACATTTTCAAAAGCACATCTATTCAAAATGTTTGGTAATACAGCAACAAATATGTCGACTTGAGCCCATTTTTGACAAATGACGTGGCGCGGTGTGTTAAGCGCTAAATGAGATGAAACAGATTTTTCAAATAAAAATAGGAAAGGAAACAAGTGTGCAGGTTTTTTTTTAACATTCAGGTGAGTTATTGTTCTACAGACAAGATAATTTCAAGAATTTATTTAGATAATTTTATTGGTTGCATGCCATCGTAAACAGGAGTCAATAGTATGGTCGACTACCTTGGTATCGCTCGTGCTGCGACACGTCCATATTCACTGTCCAATATCTATCAGTTTAAACCAGCAATGCAATCATGGCTATTAAAGGACATGATATTATTTATTACCCACAATCTCTTATATCTATTTCATCTGAGCAATAAGGAATTTCTATAAAATCCTTAGTCATGATTTACAGCTTCGCCTTACTGAACTTTTTTTTTTTTTTAATCTGTAGGTGCACACTGATATATCTCTGATATGACTCCAGTTTTTTCACGCTGCTTGCAAAAGCTGAAGGTCCGAATGAATGAAATATTTTCGTGTTTCTGATAATAATACCTTGGCACCTTTTAATAGAAACAAGACTATTAAATAGAAATATACATTTGTGCTCAGTCATTTAAAAATATTCAAGACTTAAAAGGGGTTTATGATTTTGTTGCTATTTATAATATCAGCAATAAAGTATTTATGGAAAATAGAGCAAAAGAGTTATTTGGCGACTCTTAAATGATTTTTCTTCAAACTCCGAATATGAGGTTTCGTGACTTAACTCACTTGCCGAACTTTATGGCGTGGGTTATACATGGTTAGAATGCTAGTATATGTAAAGTGTAAGAGTGCTCTTTCACCATGAATGAAGTAAAATGGAAAAAGCGGCAGATCCTTCAACATTTGAAAAAGGGTTTATTGTTGGTGCCCGTTTAGCAGGGGCCTAATCGGAACCCACAGTTCTTCTCTAGAAGACGTAACTGCGATTCGAGCACAGTTTTCCAAGAAAGTGATCGGCATCGGCTCCGACGAATTGTACGGAAGAACAGGGACTCTACTGTTCTTCAACTGAGACAAATCGGCAACCAAGGCTCTTCCCAACAGATTTCAGCTCGAACCATGGGTAGAGAATTGCAGAGGATAGGAATGCATGATCAGGTGCCTATGAGAAAACTACTCATTTCTGCCCAACATGAAAAAATTCGTTTGCAGTTGTGTCGGGAAAGAAAACACTAGCCATCTGAAGATCGGAAACTGGTAATGTGGTTGGATAAACCCCGCTACGCCTTATTTTACAGTGATAGAAGAGGTCGAATTTGACGAGAACCCCGTGAAGCCATGAATCCATCTTGCCTTCCTTGCATTGTGCAAGGGTCTGGTGAGACTATCATAATATAGAGCATGTTCTGCTAGCATGGAAGTGGTGCCCTAGTGTTCCTCGATGGTAAACAAATATCCATGAGATACCTAGATATACTGGCAGATCAAGTGCACCTTGCAATGTTGCATTTTTATTCTGATGGCGACGAATACGTTATGGACGATAATGCAACTATACATCGTGCCAGAAGCGTTCAAAATTGGTTCGCTGAACATCAGTCTGACTTTCAACGCATTTCCTGGCCACCGCATAGCCCCGATCTTAACTCCATAGAAAATGTGTGGGATATGGTGGAAAGACGCATCCGACAGCACTCTTTATCCATATAATTAATAAGGTGTATAGTCAATGCATGGTATTCTTTGGACGTAAATTCACTCCAGAAGCATGTAGACTCGATGCCCAAACGAATTAGCGCAGTTATACGTGAGAAAAGGTGGTCCAATAAAATATTGATCTTGGGTTTCTAATTCATTGGCTAGTGTGTATGTATATATGCTTATAAGCACACACATACATTATCCTGGTGCGTTTTACATTACGTTAGTTACTTCAGAGTTTTCTTGCACACATTCCATCATACTATATACACTAAATAGCGCTATAACATGCTGCACAAGAGCCCTAGTAACATAGAATTAGCCACCCAGGAACATAACAGTACTGAAGATTAGGCAGGTATTCAGTAGTGCAATAGATACATGACAATATCCGTTGACAAGGATTTTGAGAAAAGTGCATTTTTCGTTTGTGTAGCATCAATGATAAAAAAAATATTGGTATAAAATCATAAGAGAACGTCGGCGCATCACAGGCAAAAGCGGTATACGACTCAAATTCTTGTATTTTTTTTATATAATGAAACATGAAAATCTAGGGAGACGATGCTAAGCCGGAAGAGTAAGAATACAGGGGAAAGTCTATTTAACGTTGAGTAAATGTCTGTCTGGCTAATTTGGTGAGATATCGCCAAACTGGTAATGGTTTTGGCGACTAATTTTTGTTTCCAAATTTGGCGAATAATTGTATAACTATAATTGATCTTCTATATAGCTGTAACAGTAATTCGGCTGTCATGTGCCTCCCAATAATTTTGACAAGCGGAAAATACGAGAAATATCTCGGTGGCTGGGTGAAAACTAAGACCGACGAGAGCATTAGTTCCTCAGTTTTTGTTAGCTTTTTGTGCAGCAGGTTCGGAGTATTGAGATATCTCCGGATTAGTTTCGCTCTTAAAATGCGTTTTCATTGCATTATGTTTAGCGTTCTTAGTAGCTTTAAGTATAACTGCTGATTGTACTCTGTGAAGAACTGTATACAATGTTATTGTGGAAATTTCTAGAACTGTGAAGTGTTTTCTTAGCCTATTCTCAGGCTTGTGTGCAATCAGTCTATTACGAACCCGCAATCATGCAACAATATTAACATATTATTAACAAATAGCTTCAGTATCACTAGAGACTTTTAAGCGCATCCAGAAATTAAGATAAACCAAGAGAGCTGTAGAAAAGCACATACTACGAACAAGTCAATAATTGTGGAATTTTACTTATTTAATTCAATGTTGAGTCTTAGAACCCCACAAACGCTAACAAGCGAATAATCGCTTAAGTGTGAGAATAAACGTGTAAGACTTAAAAAGGGTTAACTACCCTTTATTTCTTAGAATAAATACAATTAGTTCCTAACTCGGAACGTACACAAAGCCTTCACTTGGGCTTGAGCTTAAATAATTATGAAATTAAACTAAACTAAGCTTAACTAAAGCTATCCGAAAGATATAGCCGAAGCTATCAGGATTCTAAGTAGTTGGCCCCTCAATATTAATTAAATCGGCGAAGCCAAGCAAGGGCCTAAAGTACAGAATTATTCAAAAAGAAAGAGCAGATTTCAAACATTTATTTCTTCCAAACTACGAAAGATAGAAACATGATTCTAACGTTAATGGATAGAGAAAAGTTCACAATTATGGTATGCATTCAATATGAGCACCGTGTGGGAAAGATGGAAAGTGGATTCATCAGAAAAAATGAATCGTTCAGCAAAATTGTCTTCTTCCATATCATCTAACATGCTACTGCAAAATTCGTACCTTTTGGTTGTGGTCGTCAGGATGCAATGCTTGCAATAACTGCAGTTCGTATGGCTTCATGTGCAGACGATATTTTAGATCTCGCCATACCGTTGGTTGAGAAATTTTAAGTTCTTTGCTGGCTCGCGATGTGGCTTTCTTTGGGCTCCAACCGACAAATAATACCAGAACAAACAACTGTACCAATGCGGCCATGATTGGAACTTTTACCCGTGCTAATAATAAATTGTGCACTTTTCTCTATATATTAACGTTAGAATCATGTTTCTATGTAGTTTGGAAGAAATACATGTTTGAAATCTGCTCTTTCTTATGGAATAACTCTGTATTGCCAAGCGTAGTATCTAAGAGAGAACGTAGCCAAAAGGTAAACGCCCGCTATTCAGGGAATCAGACTCTCTGTGCCGAAGTCGGTGAAACATCGACTTAAATAGTACTCTTACTCATTTACATTCATTGTGTTTCTGAAATTTCATTCTAGTAGGAAACCGTAAGCTGAAATTAGAATAATAGGAAAGAAGCATAACTTAAAATAACCGTTAATAAAATTAGGATAAAACTTACATCATGAAGAGAGCTAAATTTTTGTAGCGAGGATGGAAATGATTTCGCTGAACTAAGGTGGACTTAATACTACACTAACACGCTTCCTTACATAGGATTTCAAGAGAGAAGAATTTATATCAATTTTGAAACTTTGGTTGTTGTTGTTACCAATTCCACTTGTTCTACAGATATCCATTTCTTCTCCGGCATTCGAACATGATCTCTTCAGTACGGTGGTCAGAGTAGCTAACCACTATCGCGGTTGGGTGGTTTTACATGGCACCGAATCTGAACTTAAAATTTCTAGTTAACTGTCGAGATATAAGACTGCGAGTTTTAACGAAGGCAGCTGCTTACGAGTTCGGCGTAGTTATGTAATAAAATTTTTTAGAGAAATGTGTGAATATAATAAAATATAAAAGAGTACTGAAATTTAGTTGAACTGGCTGGTATTCGCATTACACTTGGAGATAACTCCCGTGCATTCAGCTTGTTCGATGGGATTTCGGTCTGGATTGAACTACCAGTACTCATCTTAGTCGTTGATAGATCTTTAAACCTAAGCCGTATACCTAGATACTTATTTATACGTATTATTAAGAGGTCTATGTATTAACGCTTTTATAATTTCAGGGATATCGACAGGGAACTTAGAAATGGCATTTTATTTCTTCATTACTTAACTAATATGTCACAAAATTTTAAGAGAACGATAACACGCAGTGTATCTCAAGACGCGCTTCTGGATTCAGAACTCATACTGCAAGTTGGATAATTACAAAAGATCTTTCATGCTACATTCATTTAGGACTGACCGTTGTTACTTTAGAATAATCTGCGTAATTATCGTCGCCGTTATCTCCAGTCGGCGCTGCTTGCTATCGAACTGCAGATGGTAATTGTTTATTTGCAACGAATCTCATCACTTTCTATTGTCCGCTAATGAGAGAAAATTCTTGAGAAATGAGGAATGAAGAGCAGCTTGCTAAGCAACTCGACAGCACAGTGTTGATCGCTGGAATTCAATTTTAGTCCGGTGTTCGGATAAATTATTGTACAGACATTGAGGAAAATACGGGCAAGGATTCATTTTACCCAAATTGCCCAACAGTCAATGTAGTTGGTAACGTTAATGAAATTCTCCAGTTAGCAATATTTGCAACGATTTGATTTTAAAGCGATTGCAGTTTCTGGATTTGATAGACTGTCACTTATATTTTAATTACATGCTAGATGTAAAGGCATTTAAGCATTACATTAGATTTGTTTGTTTATCTGAAAGCTGCATTGAAATCATGTAAGAAATTTTCTTACGTTATTATTTTAATACATTTCTCCTATTTGTCACGAGTCACACCAGGAAGATTCCAAATCAAATGAAAATGCATGCTAAACTTCATTACTCAGTTGTAACAATTATACAACACTGATACATATAATACATATATAAAAATATATCAGTACTATTCTTTGAAAATCTCTCTGTCTAAGCACATTTTAGCTTTTGTTGCATTTTATTATTTAGGAATGACGAATACATAAAGATTGTATATTAAATTTCTCTGTGAAACTGTAGTCAGAGGTTGTAAATAACATAGAAAAATATGATGCTTAGGATGGCAAAATTCAAACAATAAGAAAGGTTCATTACCACAGAAAATACATTTAAATAAAATATAATTAATAAAATTATTAAACGATACATATTCAAATAAAAAAAGCAGGTTAAATTAACTAGAAGATAAATTAACAGAGTAAACAGCGGAAAAGCAAAATGAGGAAACATTCACAGGTATTCAACGAACAGCAAAATTTATTTTACGTAAAGCGCTTGTTCGGTATGGAAGTGTTTGAAGAGGTAAATAAGCTCACGGAATGACCATCTATTAGACTAAGTAATAGAGGGAAAAAGAATAAAGAAAACAATTAAAAAACAGTAGAAGGAAATTAATTAATTAAAACTGAAATATTTTAACTAGATGTTTCCTTTTTTTTTTCTAATAGGTGGCATTTTTAATACGGAGATTTAAAACAAGAATTAACAATTTCTACGATCATTTTTCCCTCGAGGGAAGAAAAACATTCATTTTTCTCTTGAAATGTAATAATCCTTCTGAGTTGAGTTCAACCCCAGAAGAATGAGGAATTTTGTCTAGTTTAGAATTTTAATAAATACTTAAATGTGTTTCCCTGGAAAACCATTTATTTGTCTCGCGAATGTTGAATGCTGATAGTTGGACCCATACTCAAATCTTGGGGAACGGGCTGACTGTAATAGAAACTTTCGTAGATTTTCCCCATCGTAACGAGAATACAAAACAGTTTCTTTGAAAGCATTCTTTCCCTTAGGCATATAACAAACATGGGCAACAGTATTAAACTTCGGCAATACAAATGGAATTTGAAATAGAAATCATGCAGTGCCACGTTTCTTTATTAATTTAATTTTTGATATTGTGTATGTAAAAATTTGATAGATTTCAAACTGTCCGCTGCTGGCCTATCGACAGAAAAACAAATACGCAAAAGTACAAATAATTCCATTTCTGGTAATTACTATTCCGGTTATATTACTTTTTGAACAGGTTACTGTAATCGGAATGCACTATTACGAAGTTAATCTAAAACGCAATGCTTAGCCTCCTGCTTTGCATCTAAATTTAATTTTTCAAAATTGGCAACGGGCGGGACAAATGCTAATGGCGCCCTCTAGGGACGAAAAAAGAAATTAATCTATTTAGGAATTGCTCATGCTGCCCTGTGCCGATGAAAAATGAAAATAATCTGTTTTGGAAATTTTTAAATCATTTAAACGATTCTCTGAAAGCAGTGCATGAGGAAAAAAATAAAACAACTTACCTTTAAAGAAAATCTCATAAAAATGAAATTATATGGGAAAAAAAAAATTTGGATCGTTCCCACCACCATCCGGCGTTATAAACGTCGCAACAATCCACTTTTTTACATTAAACATCTTTTATATTTTTATGACTATGTGCATAGGAATACACTCTATCATTTCGTATATAGCGTTTGTCGTTGAAAGCAGAAAGAGCTATTGTATTGGTAGCAATGGTAAAAAGCTGATCGTTTTTACTCTGAATGTTATGTTGCAATTCTTTGTATCTATATGTATCTTTTTGTATCTAAATGTATATTCTTTGGTATCTCTGGTAAAGGCCTCTAAACAGTCTCTATAATTTTTATGTTTGATTTTTCTTTTAATTATATTACGCTTGATTCCATTTGCTGTTTTCTTTTCTTTTCAACAGTAAAAAATACATTTTCGGTCTCAGGCTTAGAAACTCCAGTATCGGTTCTGAATTAATTTTATCTAATTTTAAACATCTAATTTTCTTTTTATTACTAACATTGAATAAAGGATGACTCTTTGGATAGTCTGAGGTATCATAAATTTGCATATGTAAACTCATGTCCTGATAGACATCATCAGTTGAAATCTCGTAGGTGAGAGAATTTGTATCTGTAAAAAGCAACTTCGCTCTCTCTTTCTCCATTCTGCTTTTTGATGTGATTATAATGAAAGTTATACATGTGATATTACTAAGCTCTAATATTACAAATCCCGCATAAATGGGTGTATTTAAATTAACAGTTTTTCAAGCTTTGTACGTCAATCAAGTCATTGTCAAATATTTTGAAATTATGAAAAGTTGGTGAAAAGTTTCTTTGCTTTTTTTCAGTATTGACTAACTGAAAGTCAACACGTTTCCTCACATTTTTTATGGTTTTGCCGTATACACTATTATTCATTAATTTGAAAACATTTTTTTTTCATATTCTGCCTGTGCATTTTTGCGCAGATTCGTGTTAAATTGTATGTATGGTTCCAACCAGGCCTTTTTGACTAAATTTTAACATTTTATGTACTTGCAATAATTTGAAACCCAATGAAAGATACAATTGTAAATTTTTATGGTAAATAACATAATTCAATTTAGGGCTTAAATTGGGAACTAATTTAGTATTCGATAAGAATTTATTATTTTTTAAAGCACTGACTGCATAAAGTGAAAGACGATGAGGTTCAATTTTCATTTTTTCTGGAGCTAGCGGATAATCGTTATGCATGTTATGAAGTTCTTCAGGATATTCGAGATCTACTTCTAAAATATATCCTTCTACACTATCTTCAGGTAAAGGTAAAGCATTTTCTATAATATTCTTATTAGGTTCAACCACAGTGTTGCCAGATCTGGCGATTTTTCGCAAATTTGCTGCTTTTGACAAACTTGTGCTACTAAAATTTTAGTATTTGCGATTTTGCGAATTTTTTGCGACATCCATCTTTTTTATGCGACTTTTTGCGACTTCAAAGATTTTTTTAATATATATCGTAAAATGCTTTTATGTTAAAATAATATATGAATTAAAAATAATTGATATTAAAAAAAGAAGCATTTTATTTTGATTTACAAGCGCTACCTGGCATCTGATTTATATTTTCCTTTACAAGGCTGCGCAGTTTGACGTCGGTATAACGCGAAGGGGGTAAGGGAAGTGAAAAAGTGGAAATAAAGAAAAAAGAAAAATGCTTCGGGGTCTCTCACCACCCTCCATCGCCCCAGTGCGTTTTGTTTTTCAGTCAGTCCCCCCCCCCAGTTCTATGGTGATACTGAATTGAACCAAAGAACT
>KK114776.1:105649-129145 GCA_000611955.2 Stegodyphus mimosarum
CCCCCCCCCCAGTTCTAATGTGATACTAAATTGAACCAAAGAACTTGCAGCTCGCGCGCCATATTTTGGGTACCCAAACAGAGATTGAAATAAAATTCATGCTCCTTATTATAATATTGCTAAGAACTAAGCGATAGAAATTACTTAAAAATCCAAGCAACGGCATTTTTCTAAATAACAACACAAATAAATTTAAGAGTGAAAGAACAAGGCTTTCTCAAGCAATCAGAATCTGAAACAGATCCACCACACAGAATGGAAAACTCACTGAAAAGCATTCTTCGATTAAAATATTCACAATTAAGCAGGAAAAAAAAAGAATTGAAAAGATTAACTGCCAACTTAAAAAATTTAGTACAAAAGCGCTAACAGTTTAAACGTGAGGAATCTCTTAAGAATGGATATCCGCAAATTAATTTAAAAACAGAAACCTAAATTAAATGAGAATTAATTAAAAAAAGAAATAGATATTTAAACAATTGAAAATGAGCAATATACTTTTAAAATTTTCGTTAAGATACGTAATTAAAAAGACTAGCAATCGAATACAGTTTGTAACTTACGGAACCAATAGATGGTAAATTTGTGATGACATCAGAGGTCATGTGAGCATGCATAACTATGACGTCACAAAAATCACATGATCTCTGACTTCATTTGCGATTCTTGCGACTTTTTTCGTCTTCTTTTGCTACTTTAGTCGAAAATTTTCTGCCAACACTGTTCAACCCATTAAAAATTTCCATAAGGTAAGGGCTGACTCATAGCCCAACCATATAAATTGTTTGCATCTAGGTACAAGATATAGAGCTTGGCTTTCGCCGATCATTCATGTTTTTGCCGCGTGACGCCGATAACACGCAACGGTACCTGAGGGTTACTACTGAACAGCCAGATACAAGATATATTTATTTTCTTTAGATGAATTAAAATGACTAAGGTATTTATTGTTCGCAATAGCCTTACGCTAAGTAATCATAGTTACTCCTCCGCGAATGCCCTGTTCTAGAAATAAAGGCATGTTGATGTCTGTTAATAATTCCAAGGGCTGATTGATCATTTTCAAGCAGGCTTGCGATGCTAATCTCGGTGCGGTCAATAAATGTGCTCAGTCTAAACTGGAGTATGTTTTACGAAGTCTTCTGAATTTTTCAAAAACGTCTACTAATTGTAAAACATCATTTTTCATATATAAATTGTGGTATTCACCTGTATTTTTTATATGAAAAGCTTGCCAAATAGTTTGAGCATGTATATAATCATCTGAGGAAATACGTCACCAGTTAATATACTTTGAAAATCTTCTATAGATGGTAATTGAATTTCCGTAAATTATTCAAACGAGTTTATGTAGTAATAATTTTATGTTTTAATGATTGCGAAAATTCTGTTGTAAAAACTTCAGGCAAATTTTTCTTCAGGCAAGTCAGTTACAAATTTTTGAAGTGACGCGCTAATGAATTGTAAACTATCAATAAAGATTAAAGATATTCTTAGATTATTTCATATTCTTCTAATACTAAACGAAATATACTTTTTCATATTATTGTGTGTAACATGAAGCTCTTGGTTTTGAATTTTATCTATGCCTTGCATAATTAAGTGTGCATCATACTACAGGAATTTTCTTTTGAAGTTTAAATTTTAAATTGCACTTCCATACTTCTTTGAGATCTCTACTTCCCTGTGAGGTGATCAGGATCTTTTGCAAGGTCATTATTCAAAATTGTTTTTGCACAAGTAGCAGTGAGTAGCACTTTTAAAATTTTGTTCGTCTCGAGGTGTTATGCAAAGAGGTAGGATGATAGATAATTTTTCAGCTATTTCCTCTTCTTCGCGTAAACTATTTTCTATGAAATGGTCTACCGCGTTAAGAACCTTTATATACACTGGTGTCCAAAAGTTAAGCATAGATAGTAAAATGCGAAAAACATGGAGTAAATATTCGTAAAATTTCTTGCGGATATTAATTGGGTGAAGAAGAAACATTGGGTTTATGCAAAACTTTTCAGTCGACTACGTCCTGCGCGAAACACCTGCGCATGTCGGAACGCAGAGAAACCGATTCACGCAGCATAGGCAGTTCAGACAAATTTCGGTCAAATGCTGTGCGAAAGAACGTTGTTAACCATCAAACAATGTGAATAATGGCACAAAGACGCCAATTGGATATGTTTGCGAAAGGAAGAATCGTTGGAATGCTGGAATCTGGACGATCACAAACCGAAGTGTCTCGAATTCTGAATTTGAACCAGTCTGTGATCTCAAGACTGTGGCAGAGGTTTCAAAGAACGGGAGATGTTACTCGACGACCAGCATCAGGTCGACTAAGAGTCATAATCCCTTGCCAAGACCGATATCTGGTAATAAGTGCGAGACGTCAGAGGGGCAGTACTGCTAGAGCACTGGGTTCGGCGCTCACAGTCGCCACAGGAATACCAATTTCGAGACAAACTGTTTACAGGAGACTTAATCATGCTGGCCTGTATGCCAGAAGACCAGCAGCTTGCATTCCCCTCACGTCTGCGCAGAAACGCGCTCGTTTGAACTGGAGTTTGAAACATCAACATTGGAGTGTGGGAGAGTGGGCCAATGTGATGTTCAGTGACGAGTCCCGGTTTAGTTTGAGTACTGATTCTCGTCGGGTAACGATATGGAGAGAACGTGGAACACGTTTTGAACCAAGAAACATATCGGAAAGACATCATTTTCCATTAAGGGGAGTAATGGTATGGGCAGGCATCATGATGGACGGCCGCACAGACCTCCATTTCTTTGGCACGGGATCTGTGACTGGTCAAAGATACAGAGACGAAGTTCTTTAGATTATTAACTTATTAACTAATAACTAATAAAGAGCCTAGAAGAGATTAATACAGTCAGTCTCCTTTCTGTTTGAAATGCAGAGGGGAAAGACTTTTTTTTCCTCATATCCAAATACATTTATTCCAACATTATTTAATTTCTCATCAGTTGATATTTTTGTAACAGGAACAGAACATTCAATAATTCCCAGTTTTATTTCATTTTCATAACGTTTATAGTGATTTACTCGGTCTGCATAATTTTCTCTTGAAATGGCGTATTTTTGCGCAAGTAAAGCACAAAACTAAACATTTATATCATTATTTTAAATATTCAAAATGGCTTTTTTTCATTGCTTGTTCTTTCGGAAGGGGTATGGAACTACTGGCAGCTAAGGGATGATATCGAGCTGTGTAGAGTTCTACTTTTTTAATTTCATCCAATGTCCATCCCGAGCCCTTTTATAAAAATTCTTCAAATGATTTCTTTATCTTATTATATGCCTCATTCCACTGTTCTTCAATATTATCTATTATTAAATTTATGAGACGGGTAGATCTAAAATGTGGTTTGATAACTTCCTCTTCCCCATCGTGGCCGATTCTAGAAAACTGTGCTGTTACGATAATATATCATTTTAACGCCTTCTTCTCATTCATTTCTTCCTCGAGTTTTGACACAATATTAAATTTTACCTTATTTAAAAATATCATAAAATTTTGATTTATTTCTTTACTTGGGATAATCGTAAAAGAACTGAAAACATTTAAGGCCGATGCTGCAAACTTCATTCGCTTGTTTGATGGGTGAGGATTATTATTTCTCCTTTTGATACTTTGAACAGTACCATGTTGAATACGGTCGTGTTTCATTAGATCATGTTTTTTACTAAATACATCAATGCATTTTTCACACGGAAAGTTATTTTTTCCATGAACATTTTGTATGTGTCTTCTTAAACTATCTGCTCTCGTAAACTGAGCCTGACATTCTTCACAGTTAAAAGATTTTTACCTTCATGTGTTTTCGAATGACGAACTAAATGACTTTTAATACTAAAACTTTTACCACATATGTCCCAAACCTGTGAAAGATAAAAATGCGACTTTCAGTGTACATGCTTTTTAATGCTTTCCTCATTATAAAATCACTAATTTTAATTATCCCTCATTAAAAAATTGTTACACTAATATTTGAATGTTTAATTTTTTCCTTGTGATATAGTATCTCGTCTTTATCATTCCACTAAAGAATATCACGATGTTAAATAATGCTTAAAATAGTTAATGCATTTTGTGCTTTTCTTCGCATTTGCTGAGGAACGCTATCTGAGATAACAGTAGAATAATCATCTTTAGTCATCTGTTTGTCGCCGAGGTTATCTAGGTCCATATTCTTCACAGGTGGGAATTCTTCTACTTCCTCATTCACTTTCTTTTCAAATGAATCGTCCTTTATTTCTTGTGAATCGTCTTTTAGAGGTTTAAATGATGAATTATATTCCTTTAAATTAAATTTCGTTTGTAAAAGTTCATAATAACGCACTAATTTATCATCTTCAAGTTAACTGTTTAAAATATGCATCATTGCTTTATCTAATTCACTTAATTGTTTATCAGGAACGGTATGCTTTGTCATCATCTCTTCTGGAACTAACACATATTTCTTAGTGATCTCCATCGATTAATCCTGTGAGAACACCGAGAGCCGCAGGAATCAAAACGTTTAGAAAAACCCTTTCTGTAAAATTAATTTCCGTTTCTTCACAAGAGAAATCTTACGATTTCCTAATTTTCAAAAAGTTGTTTTATGCTTACAGAGAGTCTTCTCTTGCTGCTCTGATAATGGAATGTTTCCCTTCAGTATGTTTAAACTGCATTCGCATATAGCTTTTATACAGATGATATTAATTTTCTTTAACAAGTGTTTCCGTAACTTTAACGGGCAAATGTTTAACAGCTGTAACTGTCTTAGCTATAGCTGTTTCTTGACCAGCGTCATTTTATAAAATGATGAAGCACTTTATAAATATGTCGTTTTTATTATTTTTAATAATGTTTCATTTGATAAACATACTTGGTTATGTAAAATTTGCGTGTGTAAAGGCAATTCTTCAGGAATTTCACTGCGAGATCAATTAATAAATAAGAAAAAGGTTTCTTGGTTGCATCTTCGTATACTTCTTGAAAAACCTTCATATGAAGCGGAAAGAGCTGTGTTCCTAAATGTACGATTTGACTATCATGTCTTCTGTTTTTACACAAAATCAGATAGCGTGCGTTTAAAGTCACTTCACGCATTTCTTTTCCCTTGTGAAAAATGTTTTGCGTGATAAAAATAACGTTCAAATTTAAATGATGACTTCCTTTTATAAATAAGTTAGTCAGACGTTTATCATTCCCCCATTCGCTCATCAAATCGTCTATGATGAATAATGTGGAACCTAAATATCCTTGATATTTAATTGGTAAACCTTCGACAAAAGTAACATTCGGTATATCATTATACAATGGTTGATAAATTCCATAACACCATACTACTTTATCGGGAATGGTTGAAACCATTTCCTCTTTGTACTTCAACAAATCTCGTACAAAATAGCTTTTCCCACATCCAGTGGGTCCCGAAATCACCATTGTGAAAAGCTGTTGTAGCTTTAGAAATTTCATGTTAAATGAATCGAGATGCATAAAGTATAAATTTTAAATGTATTTATTGATAGAAAGAAGATCGTACATGAAATTGCTTGATTACAAAATTATATACTTTGATATCATTAGATATATGCTGAGGTATGAAAGATAACAATGTATCATTGAGAGATCGTCCAGGACTTTACAATGTAAATAATATATGCAATATTGACCACATACTGCTGTTATATTAGTTTGGGGAGTTATCGAATTACAGGCCATCTGTGAGTATCGTTCTGCATACTTGGCTATCGGTCAAGGAAAATACGATGGGTCATGTCCGTAGGAATCGAAAAATTCTAAATGCTGTGGAGACGAGATGTAAAGGCTATCCACTGACTACCCAATTCAGATGCACGATCTACATTAGCTATAAAGCAACTTGGATATTTCTTGATCTCGGCAGGGAGTCGATCCCTTGCAAAAACTCGAAGAAATGCTTTTCGTGTCTTTGCATTATATGAGAGAGTGCTCTGTTTATTTCAAGGCTGTCCATTGCTTAATTGGCAAAATCGCATAGTACATGAGATTTTGTTATTTCAATCACGTTTTGAAATTCTGCATAGACTAGCACCGGGAGAGTCACAGAGAGAGCTTTAGAAAATTTAATTTCTACTCGCAAATTCCCTTGATGCTGTAAGTTAAAATGAGATCCGTCGCACATGTCTGGAGTTAAATCGAAAGCGTATAGCCGATGTCCTTTCGCAAATTCTTCTAGAGATAAATAGATGCCTTTGTCGCGATTAAATTCAGAAAATAAACTGTGATAAGCGCGCACATAATGATTAGAATCGAAATCAAAATCCATTGGTTTCAATGGAACGGGTTGTCTATCTACATAAATCGATATAAAGTTTACAGCATGACGGGCAAACAGAAAGGGATTCATTGAATATTGTCCATTCATTGCAGCATTTTCCACACAAGTGATAAATACCTGCTTGGGCATCAGTCCTAAAAATACATTATCTTACATAAAAGACCAACTTCCCTTAGATACTGAATATGTTTTGCATAAATACTCGATCTATAGTGTATTTAGCAGAACATTTTTTCCAACTCTTTTACCTGCCCGAAAGAGATCCCAGGGTTCACTTCTACTTTTCTGATAAACAAAGAGGAATGTTCCAAGATCACTTTGTAATCGACTTCTTTCTCGGTAGAAACAAGACAGAAAGCAAATTTACTAGGCACCATTTTAATTTTCACATCGACTAAATTTATCATGAGCCCCATGAAACAATTTAGAATGTCATTTCAGAAAAAGTTCCGGTTTTGTGTCAGAATACCAATGTTAGAACAATGCTATATATAAATCTAATATTTATCTTAAGTCGCGCTTTCAAGATATGAAAAACACAACTTCGGCAAGCGGCCTTGTAGAGCGAAAGATATAAAACTGATTCCTTTTTTTTTTCTCTGTGTGCGTGCGTATGGGCAGGGTATACTTTGCCGTCCACGAAAATAAACTAAAAAACAACCACTCCCTAAAAATATAGGGTTCTAAGAATGTTTCCTTGCACATCGCAGCTGTCATGAACACTCTTAATACACAATGATGTCTGTGCAGTACGGATGTTTTTGTCGCATGTTGGAGGACAATTAACGGGTTTTTGGGTCCCTTCAAATGTGTCCTACAGCGCGTAGATGAGTCTAATGGCAGCAAGATAATAGCTATTAAGCCACGTCTAACCAGCAATAACTATTAAGCGGAAGCTTACGTATAACCACGCACAGAGATTTCCCAGACTCTCTCTAACTTTCTCTACTGGAACGCCGATATTTAAACTTTTCCTCGTACTGGTAGAATTTGCATTTCCTACGCGCGCTACCACATTTAAATATTCTGGCACTGACAATTAGGGGAATGAAGGCTTATAGGAAAGTAACTTAAAATTAAATTAAACTGGTCATTTAAAATAAATATAAATCTCTACAAAGTATTTAAATAACGCAAGTTTAATCGTTTAAGATTTTTTTTAAAACTAAAAAAGGAAAGAATTTTGTTATTTCCTTAAGCACGAGGAATATTTCTGAAAACTTCTGGAAATTTTTGAAAAGTTACAAAGAGTTCGATTACTGATATTTTTGTTGCTTTGCAATTTATCTATCGTCGCAAGAAGACTTTTAAAACTTCCAGAAGTTATTCTTAAACTGCAAGTTAGCCTCAGTTTAGATCAAAAGTTTAATTATCTCTAAGAAAATCCTGTCTATCAAGATCTTTTCCGGCGATCGTTGCTATAGAAACGGGCGTGGGCACATGGCACGCTTTCCCTCTGGCATATCAACGGAACGTTTCTATAACATCCGTCAATTCCGCCAACGCCTTTGTAACATTACATTACATCAAAGTGATGTTATTGGATTTTACGGAAGGCTTCTTTCGTTCGAATTTTATATATTTTTTCGATTAGTAATTGCTTCACTACAGAGTATAATCACAAAATATGCATTTATTACGAAATCAAGGCTAGAAATCTCTTCGCAGACTATTTCGTTAAAAATTCTCTTCATATATTTAAATACTATAAATAACTTGAAACTGAATACTGCTTGCTAAAAAATTCTATATGCACGTTTGTTTTGGTTACATTTATGAAATCTTAAATTCTATTTTGTGTTATGATTTTAATTTATTTGTCCGATTCTGAAGATATCAGGTTATCTAAAAAATGAAATAAGCTAACGTGTGAAATTCGAAACGCTGTGAATTGTCTGGGAATAAGAATGGGAGAACTAAAAAGTAGAGAATGTATAAAATTTTAAAGTTGTATATACATTTTGAAACTTATGTAAAATTTTGTTTCGAATTACTTTACCGAGTCACTTACCTTTGGGATAAATAAAACAAAATTCTGGCTAAAATCATTTTCCATGGCCTAAATTGTAGATATTAGGTATTTTCTGAAAGCAGGAGTATTGAAAAATTACGCAACGGCTTCGCCGGGAGTCGAACCGCGCACCTCTGGAATACGCGCCCAGCGTGCTGACCACTACACCACGAAGGCATGCGAAGAAAGTGGGAGAAATACTTGATAAGATACGAATCTTTGGGATAAGTGAAATCAAGGTACCTAAGGTTTTGTCTCTTCAAAGCCCATATCCTTTGGAATGGGTGAAAGCCTGAGTTTGTTTACATACGTTTTAAAATTAAAATGACCAACCAGTGTATCTGTATCCTTTCCAACGTTTAACCCTTGTTTTCAATCCCCAGTGATCTGTCTCGAATAATTTTTTGATGTGTTAAAATATTGATGCTAATTCCTTAAGAAATCTAAATTTTCTTTGACCGCTGAATATTGATGTTAACTCTTCGAATGCACTGAGACCACTAAAACTTTTTTATTGCTCAATGATCTATCTCTTATTGTTTCGAATTAACTTTCATTTTCGAAAACATTATTTGTTTTCGTAGAAATTGGTCAGATCAGTGCGTCCACGCCAGATATTTTTTCTCTGAATCCTTTTAATGATCCTTTTATTAATGTTAATGATCCTTTTTATTAAATTCCATTTAAATTTCGTAGACGAAACATTTACATAAGCATATAAGTACTTAAAATATTTTCATAAGTTTAGATGCGTGTATGGTAGAAACATTAACGAACTGAGATTCATTGAGAGAAAGACTAAATTTTCTATTTTTTTGGTTGGGGGTTAATTAAAATATATGGATTTAATTCTTTCGCAGTACAAGTGCCCAAGTCATCCATCCATTCTGACGTCGAGCTGTATAACATTAATGCAGATTCATTGATTTTCCGGACTTACTGTATAAGTTATCAATCAATCTTTTGCTATCAATCAATCTTTGTTCTCTGAGAACTTGTTTCACCTGAATGGACTTCGTGTCTTTTGTTTAGCCTCTATGCTTCCTTTCTTGCGGCTGTTCTGCATCGGGGTCTGACTGCTATTGACATTCCTTGCTGCAATTCTCAAATGAAATGAAACTGGAAAGTGGTAAAACATAACAACAGAGCTAATGGAAAGTAACCCCTTTCAGTCACATAGGCGATTGTTAACTGCCTGAAAGTTTACTTCTCATTTGGGGAAGAAAAAAATCTTCAGAACAGAAATTTGTAATGTCAAGGGCTTCAGGTATTTTAAAAGGTTAGATTCAGAATTCAACACATACGAGCTCCTGTCTGTTCACTCAAATTTTAAATAGAAATAGAATACAATAGCGTAAAGCCCTTAATTACATAAATACGCTAACAGTAAGCGCGTGTACCTACATTTTGGCAAATGTATGGGTAATGTGACCTATTCCTATACGTTGAGTCAAATATGAAACAAATTTCAATTTCCTTGGTTGCGTAGGTTTGGGACACTTAAACGGTGAAGACCATAATGCCTTAGTAATTTTCATTCATTAGAAATTCACGCTTTTCCTCTAAATGATCTATGAGATCAACGATGGCCCTAACGAAACCACTCACGTCTTTTCTTTAGGCAACTACTGGTTTAACAAAATTTATTCTAATTATACTTATCACGGTACGTAGCTTACTAAAAGGATTTATATTCTCATTAACCACTTTCGTGTCATCTACAGGAATTTCAGAAATATCAGAATCACAAAAAATTGACTTTAACTAGTTCTTTTCGTGAATCTTCATTAACGTATACTGCATTGTAAAATTCAAAATTTAAAGTCTTGAATATCTCACGAAAACACGTATTCAAAATGGCATTCGTAATTATTTACATTAGTAGTCTTACATCTGGTATCAGTGCTGTTTTACCTTTCAGACTGTTTTCAAAATTAACTTTTAATAATAAAAGAAACAGCTCGTTTAACTCTATGTGTATGTCTGTTGCCTACAGGTATGCCGGAAACAGGAAGATGCAGTCCTATGAAAGTTAGATTACAGATTTTCTAAGAAAATGACATTCAAGTGATTTCTTTTTTGTTTAATATTGCAGGCAACGTTTTATTGTTTCAACACACATCTTTGTTAAAAGATTTAATTAATCAGTACCAAAGTTTAATCTTTTCATCACCTGTTACACTGAAAATTTATTTTACAAATAAAGTTTATTTTAAACCAATAAGTTCAGGAAATTTTTCTAAAATTTATAAATTTTTCTATAGTTACGTCTTCATCAGTTTTTAATTTCTTATTATCGAAATATTTATCAGTCATAAATTCCAAAAATTTTTTCAGATTATAAAGATGGCCATTTACACCCTTCGGAAAGAGAAATATAGAAAATTTTAATTATTATGAATTTCATTAACATTATAAATTTCATTTCTCGTTACGAAATCATTATGAATTCATTAGGGTTTCGTTTGTTTTCTTCATCCCACGTTGTTGCTTGGATGCCATTTTTCCTGTGCTGCATTCAGTGAATTTTTCTACGTTCTATTTGAAACTTCCTCCCTCCTGCAACTTCTGTAAATGGTTTTAACTCCCGACATAATGTTCTTGCGAAAAACGAATATAATGCTCGTTTGAAATAAATTTAACTGTTGCTTTGAAATGAACTATGTTTAGTATTCTTGTTGCATTTCTAAGTAATGATTTGACAAAACGTATTGTAGAGCCCTTACCTCTAACATGCATTTTAAATTGGCTGTACAGAAGCTGTTCAGCACTGCCTAAAATTATATCCGAGACATCATAAGATGGCTGGTTACAGGAATACGAATATCCTCAGCCTTCATTTCTCATAAAATTATTTTGAAAAAAATTCAGAGAAAAACATACAGATAAAATTAAACGTAAGAAACAGGATGTATCCAGTAACGAATATTATGAAGAGTGTTTTACGCTACTTGAACAGAGAATTGCGTATTAGAACTTCCTAAGAAGGAGTTGATCATCATCCATGAACCCAGAATTGCAGAGGGCATATTCAGGACTTTCGAAAATTCCAATCCTATTCCAATGGGCATCCAAGCGGTTATGCCTAGCTACCGGTCGGAATGTAGATATTGCACTCCGTGGAAAACGATATGATGAATCGTAGAAACCCTGCTACAGACTTTGTTTTTAATGCCATTTTGGAGGGAAAAATGAAAGATTTTTTAACCTTGCCCTATGACTATAAGCGTTTTAAATGATGTGTTTTATGGAAGTGCTTTGTCTTATTTGATACCTTTTTTTGCCAGATCATCAGCGTCTTCATTCCCAGCTGCACCACAGTGCGATGATAAACATTGCAGAGAGAGAAATTATCTTAGAAGAATTAGAAGTCAGAAAAATATTTGAATCTTTGAAATATATTTGAGTCTTTGAAAATATCTTTGAGTCAGAAAAATATTTCAATAATAATCGGCATTCTTGAGCTATTATGCATGAAGCTGGTGTACTTGGTTGACTGTCGTCACAAAGCTTTAAAACAGTAGTTCTAGTAAAGTCAGCTGCAGAATCTGGAAGAACATCAACATTTGAGAAATCTGGAAGCTTATATTTTAGTCAAAAGGGATGGCCGAATGGCATCAACTTCAGCAAAGCCCGTGTTCTGAAAATCAAGGGATATATAATGAGAGGAAAAAAGAGCTTAAAGTATCAGCACTGGCTTCACATTCTTTACCAGGCTAAGAGCCATCTATGTAAATATGCAACCGTTCAATATTTGAATAATGTTAACAAATTTTCTGGAGTACAGTCAATTTCAAAATCTATTGAGACCGTCTCTACTGTGCTTGTATCAGTGCGAAAAGCCTGGTTTTGCAGACCTTCCGGATTGTTTTTCATATTCTCAGAGGCGGATATTAACGGAGAACGGCAATATTTCGTAATAGAATTTGAAGGTATTTTGTAAGTTGTAAATAAAGCGACGATCGCAGGTCCCCGAAGAAAGGGACCCCTGTAAGCTGTTTAAGTTTAAATGATTACTTACTCTAATTTTAGTTCTGCCACTTGGAAATACCTTGAAAACTTTCTGCTGAGATGATCTCCTGATATTTACAAGTTTGACAACAGGTGTTATTATACAAAATCTAGAGATCAAGAAGCTTGTGATGTTGAGAAAAAGTCAGATAAGCGGCCTTTGCCGTATCATTCATGTTATTACTTAACCTATTTTTGACTTTATTTACTGTATCTTGTAACTTTTTCTTAGGGGCATTGAACCGTACATGTATACATGATTGTATTTACTCCCTTATCTTCCAGCACAGGCGTAAAAGGTCATTGACATGTAATAAAAAGACAAATTTACACAGCATAAAATAGTAAAAAAGCATAGGCATCGAAAACCAAGTTCTACCTCTAAAAACCGAATTATAAAAACAAAGAAATAATGATAATTTTATAAACGAAGGTCAATTAATTCATTATACAAGAGTAAGATTACAACTTAATATCAAATTGTAGTGATATGAAGCTTATGAACAAAATATAAATATATTTCCGTATTTCGTTTCGAGTGTTTTTGGCATATGTGAAAGTAATGCTCACTAGTGACCCTTAGAAAGTCTTCTAAGACGGTGTTATTTCTCTTAGACGGATTGCTCTCAAACGCTTTCATATAGTCGATTGAACAGCAAAGCATGACTGTCAATACATTGAAAGCGAGAGATATACACTGACGAGCCAAAACATTATGTCCATCTCCACATTTTTCAATAAATTACGCGATGACGCAAATAATTACGCGATTAAGTGCGAAGGGTATTTAATTAATGCTGGATAAGACAAGGAATAATTTTTGCTCTTACTTTTGCGATTGCTGATCTAAGCGAATTTGATAGAGGGCAGATCGCAATGGCCCAAAAACTCGGGACGAGTTATCTCCGAAACTGCATGACTTGAAGATTGTTCACGATCTGCCGTTGTTAGTATTTACGCAAAGTGGATAAATAACGTTGAGACAAGCAGTAGACTCAATGGTGCTGGACGTCCACGCGTCATTAAAGAAAAAGGATGCCGGAGATTGTCTCGCTTGGTACAGCAAAACCAACGCCAGGCAGTGGCTCAGCTGACAACCCAATATAATGCGGGTCCAAGCGCAAGTGTTTCGGCACACACAGTTCAGAGAATGCGGTTAGATATGGGACTGCGTAGCAGACGCCCCACTCTTGTGCCTCTGTTGACCAAGCATCATAGTCAACTACGCCTACAGTGGGCTCGGGAACATCGAGACTGGACCATGGATAAGCGGAAGACAGTTGCCATGAATCTCGATTTCTCATTCGATGGTCGTGTCAGGATACGTTGTCTTCCAATCAAACAGTTGCTCCCACTGCATAGGTGGTCATGCACAGGTTGGTGGTGGCGGTATTATGCTTTGGAAGATGTTCTAATGGGAGACTCTGGGATCCTTAGTTGTGGTAGAACAGACTATGAAAGCTGTAGACTATAAGAACGTAACTGCGGATCAGTTGCACCCTTACATGACGTCTGTCTTCCCAACTGGAAATGGAGTTCTTCAACACAAGGCTTGATTTCCGTTGGAATGGTTCAGGGAGCATAAGGATGAATTCCACTTAATGTCCTGACCACCTAAGTCGCAGGATATTAACTTTATAGGGCACAAATGGGATGTCATAGAGCGGCAGCTCAGAGCTCACACACCACCATGTCGGAATACCTCTGCTTAGAGATTTGCTTCAACCTGGCTCCAGTCATCTATCAAGAACTTGTGGTATTCATGCCAAGGCAAGTTGCAGGTATTCTGCAAGCCGAAGGTCACGCAACGCGTTATTGCGTACGTGGTCATAATGTTTTGTCGTTATTTAGTACGTTGTATTTATTATCACATACTCCAAAATGTAGCGTAAAGATTTATAATACTTGTAAATATATTGTAATACTTGTCAATGTATTGATAGTCATGCTTTGCTGTTCAATTGACTTGTAAACATGTATTCCTTACTACATATTTGTGCAAGCAGCACTGTCTCAGCACACTGTCTGAAACAAGAAGACACTGTTTCTTGCTTTGTTTAAGTGAAATTACAAGAACAAATATTCTTTGACAGGACTTTTGACATGAAGCAAGTAATTACAAAAATTGGTGAACAGCTCATTTCGAGTTCTGTCTGACAAGTTTTTATCATAAACAATTATCTCGGAGATCAGAGATAAGCTGAGTTCTAAATTTTGGCTTTAATTACCATTGTTGAAGCAAGGAAATACGATGTAAAATTTGATTTAACGAGTGATATTTTAAAAAGGTACTCTGTGTTGAACAGAATTTTAAATCAATCGTTCATGATTTTTAGATAAATAATTTTAACCTTCTGACCGAGGGCGAAAAAGTTCATAAAAATATTAGGAAAAAAGCCGCGAAATGGCGACGAACGAGCTATTTCAACGGATTCGCGGTCAGAGGATTAATGTTAAAAAAAGGCGGACACGATTCCGATGTAAAGCAGCGGTGTAGACACATTTTTTTATTAACTGCAAGAATGTATTTTTATGTTTTTAATTAGATATGTTTTAAAAATAAAATAAAAATATTTAATTTGTTAGGATACTCATTTAAATCGTCCAGCGTTCAGTTCCAGTATGATTGAATCCAAAAGATAAATTTAAAGACCTTGCAATTTTTTCAAATGTACAAATTTTCAAAAATTTCTAGTACTCTGAGAGCTGGATATGGAAAGTTAGCGTTTTTATGTTTTTTTCCAATAATAATATTTGAAAAGGCGAATGGGTAATATATCCGTAATAGATAAGGGTCCAAATATTTCGCTATAAAAGTGATTAATTAGATTTTTTTAAGTCAGAAAACATGAAAAGTCAGTTTCGGATCTTTATATCAATGTTCATACCGCAGATCTTAGCTGGACATGCTAATGATTTATACTACGAAAGCTTGTACCTGGGAATATGATGTTATATTACAATGTCATTAAGGTTTGTGATGCATTTTTTAAAATAATATAATATCGTCTTTTCCTCTTTACATTCTATCAAATAACATTTGAAAGAAGGAGAAAAAAACATAATTGTGCTTGGAAGAGAAGAGAAAGAACAGCAACCAAAATGTCAAAAAATAATAATAAACACAATGTGAATAAAAACCACACTCCGAAGTTCACGTTCAGAGCCTTCCTATTAGTGATTGTAGGAATGAAGAAAAACAATCAAACAACCGAAAAGTAGATGACTAATTATAGAATACGTTCTTGTTCATCGATCATGAAGGACCCTGTAAGTACACCGAGAGCAGAAATCGCTTGCTTCGAAGGCTTTGATAAAGGAAGCCGGTTATCTTCCGAAAACCCTTTACTAACGGAGTTCTCAAGGACATAATGGATCTCTACACTTCGTGAAGTTCTCTTCTTCCTCTTTCAATACATAATTTTCCCATTAGTCAGCAGTTCCTATCAACCATCCTTTGTGTACCTTTCTCTTTTTCTTAAGCGCCCCCAATTGTGCCGAACATTTTTTGCAGCGCATTAGTAATTTTATTTTACACCTAATCTACAGTTTGGAAAGAATAAACACGAACACGTTTTACACTAAACAAATTAAAGAAATTAATCTTAAATTTGTTATACATTTTCTAACTTCCGTCTATTTTCTCGAGAGATTTATAGATATAAAAATTATGAATTCCGTTTCCTCGTATTTAACAACACGAGTGTCTTTGTAAGTTAAGGAACAGGTCTTATTTTTAATTTTAAATCCAGTTAAGAAAATTTAAGATTTTTTTCCCTATTGAGAGAACAGTTATAGTTGATGTTGGAGACCAGACTTGGACAATAGATCCACGAAGAAAGAAATTAGTTTCGATAACGAAAATAATACATTTAAAAATAATGTTACTCAATTTATACTATATTCTCTCGTCTTCTTGTAGTGTTTTAGTGAGTAGAGAAGCGTTGAACTCCTGCATTCCTGTTTATGATTGTGGATTGCGCTCACATTTTAATTTTACGTTATTCTTAAAATGTTAATAAAACTTTCTGTAGCTTAAAGCTTTTTTTTTCAGATAACTAGATTTAAACCTCTGATAACATTCTTTACGTTAAAAATGTTGGCGTTCATTTACTATTTATAAAATTCACTAATGTATTACATTATATGAATTTGATAAATAATTCCCGCCAATGTAAAAAGTTGAGTTTCAACAGCCAACTTAGCTTTTTATTACATTTGGAAACAATAGGTTGCAGATCTGGCAAGAAATTAAATTCTTTGATTTACTGATAACATCGTAATAATACAGATGTTATCATTTTCTGAAAATTATGTGACAAATATTATACTATAAATATGGCTTTTATTCAAATAGAGGTAATGGCATACCATTATGTATAACATCCTGATGTTCAATGAAACATCCTTAAGAGAACAATTATTGTTTACAAAAATTTTGTCTGCCATAGAAGGGGCGACTGAAAGAACCTAATGTTTAATCTTGACCTAAATGTTTTCAGGTTAAGATTGAACATTATCAAGTACTGGTCTCTTACAGATGAGATCATCTTAGGAAGGTGGTAGCACTCGAGTGACATAATTAGTAAAGCATTTCTAAAATGAACGTGGAAATACATCATCAAGTTCTGTTTATCTTTTTTACAGCCGGTGTTTAAACAGCTTTATTTAATTGAACTCATACTAATTTTGGCTATCTTGTAAGTAACTCCATTAATAAAAATATTAGGCATTTAATTAAGTGAATCAGATGAAATGTAGTGTTTAAATCTGCAATGAAAGCAATCGACGTATCATGTAATGCGTGATTAAAGCTTAATATTTTAGGACTAAAGGCTTCATATGATACACTACAATTTGTAAAAATACTTTTGTACGCGGAATTCAGGATGATGTTGTATAAAATTATCATTTATTAGCAATTCAGGCAGTGAGCATTCATGTATTACTACACAGTCCAGTCACATTAATGTGACCATCTGTCAAAAGCCAGAATAACCACCTTTCGCAGAGCGGACTGCTGCGAGACGTGCAGGAAGAGAGTCACATAGCTCCCTGAAGGTGTTCTCTGGGATGTTGAGCCATGCCGACTCTAATACCGTGGCCAGCTGCGCTAGATTACGCGGTTGAGGATCCATGGCGCGAACAACTCGATCGAGATGGTCCCACAGATGCTCGATTGGGTTTAAGTCAGGTGAGTTTGCTGGCCAGGGGAGGACGGTAAACTCATCCTGGTGCTCTTCGAACCACGCACGTACACTGGCAGCTGTATGGCACCTCGCATTGTCCTGCTGGAAGATGCCATCATCCTGAGGAAAAACAATGCGCATGTAGGGGTGAACATGGTCCGCAAGGACAGATGCGTACTTGTATTGATCCATTGTGCCTTCCACAATGATCAGTGAACCTAGAGAATGCCAGGAAAACATTCCCCAGACCATAATGCTCCCGCCTCCAGCTTGGACCGTTCCGGCAATGGTTGCAGGGTGGTTCCTTTCAGAGGTTTCACGCCTTATACGCCAACGTCCATCTGTCCGATGGAGCATAAAACGCGATTCATCCGAAAACGCAACCTGTCGCCACTCAGTGGACGTCCAGCTGCTGTACTGGCGTGCAAATTCTAGCCTTCGCCGTCGATGAACAGCAGTCAGCATAGGTGCACGAACCAGGCGTCTGCTTCGGAGGCCCAGACGCAGCAATGTTCGCTGAATAGTACTTTGGGAGACACTTTTGGTAGCCCCTTGGTTCATTTTGGTGGTCAGTTGCTCAACGGTAGCCCGTCTATCTGCCCGAACGCATCTCCGCAACCGTCGTTCGCCTCTGTCATCTATGGCCCGTGGTGCACCACATTTGCCACGTCGCTGATTTTGGACAGTCCCATTTTGCCATGCACGGTACACTTTTACCACGGCGGCACGCGAACAGTTCACAAACTCAGCCGTTTCGGAAATGCTTCCACCCTTGGCCCGAAAGCCAATGATCATGCCCTTTTGGAAGTCGGATAAATCGCTTCGTTTCTGCATTACGCCAACGATTGAAATGTTTTCCGAAGCCCTCACACACCCTTTATATACGCTCAACTGCACTGTGCTGCCACCTGCCTTCTGTGATTGGTTATTTAACTCTGACATGGAAAGTACGTGGTGGTCACATTAATGTGACTGGACTGTGTATTTTCAGAATAATATTCGAGTACCATGATATTAAATTCGGTGTTTACTGTGAGAAGAATATTATTAACAATGTAAACAGTAGAAATGATTCAATTAATCCCTACTGTTTCTACAATTCGAGATATTTACAATATTGCAAATATCTAGAATTATAGGATTTATTAAACATTTAATGTTTTACTTTTATTAATTTTTAATTTCCAGGAATCTTATCGAGAACAAAGCACCAGAATCTACGTATTTGCAGAAAGGCCTAATATTATGACGGTCTTGTAAATTATTTATGTAATTTTTATTTGCAATATTTATTAATTCATTAATTTATTTTTATTGCCCCATAACGCTGTAGTAATTAAAAATATACTTGTATATAATATAAATATCTATACATGCAATATTCATATAAAATCACTAAATGTACCTCACTCATTTTTATTTCGCAAACGCATACAAGCAGTTTTTTTGCAAACTGAGTCTAAGAAAAAAATGTAACAAAAATGAAACAGTAGCTTGTTTTGTAAAATTTTCCATTAGTCGAAGGTAGAACATCAGATAGGAAATGCTGTCCTTTCGGAAACAAACAAAAGCGACCCACACTGGGGAACTGATTGCACATAAAAATTTTGATTAACACTGAGCTTGTATCCATCTTAGAGCTCTATGAGCATTTGTCATTTTGAATATTTTCTTAATGGTAGGTATGGTTACAGCCGAAAACATCGCGGAGAAAACAACGCAAGACGAAAACGTCGTGGTAAAAAACATGGGAGAAAATAAAGCAAAGGGAAAACATCGCAGTTCTGAAACATCGTGGTACAAAATATCGCTGTCGAAAATAAAGCGGTTCAAATACTTCGCAGTTTAAAAACATCGTCGTCGAAAATATCGTGGTAAAAAATAAAGTATCTGCAAATCATTGCATGACAATAACATCGCCCGCATGCGATTTTCGGGCTTTAATAATTATAAATGGATATTCGCATAATGATTTGTGAGCGCAAGATGGAAAGAAGGATAATTTATACTTTCATATTTTTTATTAACTAATAAATTTTTAAAAGCAAAACAAGAAATAATTTTTACTATAAGAGTATCAGATTAACAAAATTGAAGAACATAATCTCATAATTAACTTACCAATTTTTTATGGATAATCTCATGCAGTTACTTATTTTCCGTTTCCTAACCTTTTTCAGATTATACTTTTCATGAAGAATTACCACTAAAAGTTTATAAAAAAATAATTTATTAACGACCTTTGTTAGTTAACTGCATCTGTTTAAAACTCCATTAAGTGCTATAAGTTGCATTAATTTTCTATGCTTAAGTTTCCATTTTACATTTTCAGCAAATATTTATTAATTAATGAAAAATATGAAAGTAAAAATTATCCTCCTTTCCATCTTCAGCTCACAAATCATTATGCGAATAGCCATTTACAATTATTAAAGCCTGAAAAACGTAAAGTAGGCTTCAACCAAATTTTAATTATTCAGATATGCTTAAAAACTGAGAGAATTTTAAGAAATATCATGTTTCTCTAACTAAAATATAACGAATGCTAAAAAAGCCAAAGATCTTTTTTTTCTATCATTAAAAGGCCACATACGAGGCAACAATATTTTTGTGCAATGCTTAGATTTCCTGAATATATTAAAATCTGCTCAAACTTTATAACCGAAAATGTGCACAATAAAAAAAGAATTCAGGTATGCCAGTATAAAAGTGAGGTCTTACTTATTAAACACACTCCTTACACAAAAATGTCAAAATACTGTGCCAAATTATTTCTTTGGTCACTATCGTATATACTTTTCTTTCTGTAAAACATTCTCGGTGTTCATATGCGTCTAAAAATTAGAGAAATCAGAAAATGTAAAATATGTACGTATGTCACATTCTTGACGCTTTAATCATAAACTTTTATATGTCTATCATCTTTTGCAATTTAATTTTAAATTGCCCAACCTTTGTATTTAAGCATACAAGCCGCATGCATTTCTATTAATTCGTATTACCTAAATTGAATAATCCAATCCAAACCAATTTAAATGCACTTAAACATTTGCTCATCCATCTCAATTTCTAATCAAAAACAAATTAATACATTTGCCTGTCATATTTGAAATTTTCAAAACGCCTTTTGTAATAAATGACAGTATTTCGTAACCTGGCAATAAAAGATTTCTAAGTAGATTCTATGATTGGTAAATCATAGTTTACATTTGAAACAGAAAGGTACTGGAAATAATTTATTTGTCTGAAGAATACAGCTGCTTTTTCTACCTGTCTAAATTATGAAATGCATTCAAATTCAATGATTTTAAATAATAATTTCGCCAAAACTTATGCGCAAAAGCAAAGATTCCATGTTTCTTCTATTTTCAGATATTTATTTATTTAAGGGAAATAAATTTTCTTTGGATTAAGCATGGATAATATTGAATTTTATGCATTTAAAAAACTTTGTTGCGCCTCATATTATTTTACTTATTTATACAGAACAAAAAATAAACAGTTTAGCTAACTTAGATAAATCGTTTATTTTATATTTTAGATACTCGCATACAAATCCTTGCTTTCATTAAAATGTTTTGAAAGAAATAACTTTCGATTTTACTGTCAAAGAAATTATTTGAAATATGAAGTGAGCTTTTTTCTCTCTTTTTCGTTTGCAAATTACATACTAAGCTCTAAGTCAGGATTACTGAATTTTTAGAGATCTCATTTTTATTCATTTTTTATGTCGTCTTCGGTTATATTTGTTATTTATCTGCAGTTTCGCTTTGAAAAATATTGCTGGCCATATTCTCTATGCAATTCTAGTCTGGGTTACATTCTTTTTTTTGTTTATTCCCTTCTTTCTTTGTCTTCATATTTTCTTTATTGTTTATGTTAGAGTAACAGATAAGACCCGTATTTTTCTCGTTTATTTTATAGTTTTCTTATCCCATGTCTTTTTAAAATATTAAATTTCCTTAAAAGCAATCGTTCTTTGAAACTTTGAATGTAGATATATAAATCATAGATATAGTTTAAGAGCATAAAATGTTAAAGCTCCACTACTTTGTCAGTTTCTTTACAGAGCATTTGAATATCTGCAGTCTTTCAAACTGGGGACATTTATCTCAACGTGAAGACAGCGGAATAAATTATTAGTTTGATTTTTCTTCTGCTATTCTACTTTGATACTTTATTCGTAGTATTTAATTTCCTAAGTTTTACAACTCTATAAGTGAATGAGAAAGCATTTATTTAAGATTTATAACTATAGAAAGTCATTCTTGACGTGTAAGGAAGTTTTGCAACTTCAAGAGCATTTGAGAAACTTAATTTAAAATGAGTTGTTTCGAGATGAATTATGATTATTTATACGTACACCGTAGACCATAAAAGCAAACAAAGATTTTTTTTACTGAAATGTTGTGTTTTCTACAATATTATGTGTGTACGTATATTTTCTTCACTTAATGCACGTAAAGCAATTTTTGCTGAATTCTGAATAAGGAAAAGTTCATTTAATTATTAATGACGACAAAATTTTTGGAAAGACTTAAAGAAAAGTAATAGGTAACACTTTTTATAGCCAAATAATCAGAATAAAAAACATTTGCACTGAAATAGAAGATTTGAAAGATGAAATAATGAAACTAATTGATATTCAGGTTAATAACCAAGTCCCAACACAGTTTAATAATTTATATATTAAAAAGGCAGGCATTAACTTTTCTTTATAATTTATTGACTCTTTATAGTATGATAACATTACCTTACACCTTAACCGGAGGGTAATGGAGGATTTTGAAGAGTAATTGGATGTTCTTGTAAAATATTTCTTGTAAATATTTTGTAAAAATGTATATTTAATACTGGATTCTTTCCTTTGACTAAAGGGCCAACTCTTTTCAAAAGTCTCAAGTATAGCCCGAATTAAGTGAAGATTTTATCTTTTTCTCTTTTTCCTTACCTTTTGGCCGGTATTTAGTAAGTTTTATTAAATTCCGCTTTAATATATTTAAATATTACAATACTTTCTTACTTTAAAAATTTTTTAAAAATATTTCCGATTAAAATTTAAAAATACTTCATAAATTAAATTTATTAAAAAAAATTTTTACAGTCCTTAAAAATATTTTTACAGTCCTTAGTAATTTGCAACCATTTTTCACATTACAAATTTTTACACATTTTTACAATACTACACAGTTAGATTTAAAAATTTTTTAGCTACAGGACACACTTTGTACATTACATATAGTTTGCAGAATAGTTTTTTAAATAGTTTTTTAAAAGGTTCTTACATACAGCAGCTTATCACTCAACTTTACCTTTTACTAGCTCCCTCTTTTATAATTAGAAGAAACACACTACTTTACATCACTTTGTTTGACATGTTGCTCCTTGTCCACACTCCAAATAAAAATAAATGGCAAATTAATTAAATTAATTTAAAACTTACTTTTTACTTGCCTTTATTATATTATTTTAGTACTATTTATATAGTTTCTAGTTTATTTATTTATTTATTTTTGTATATGAATGGTGTCTGTTTCTTTTTTGTTTATATGCATATTCGTGTCGTGGAAGTTTTTTGTGGGCAAGAGTTTCTAAATTACATTGGTTTTCTAAAAAAAATATTGTTTTATATTAATCGTTTGAATTACTTTTGGTAAATCACATCATTTGGTTTTACTTTTGGTTTTGAATACTACATGAATGACGAACACGAATTGAATAATTGAAGAGTTAGGTTTTGAGGGCAACTTCCCCTTGATAAGTCTGTCTTCTGCCAGCTCAACAATTATTCACTTATGCGTTTTTATAATTTTTAGGATTTTAAAAAATTTATTAGAATTTTATATTTGTTAATAGATTTTGATACTTGCACTTGATTTATTTATGTTCTCAGAATTTAAATGATATTGTAGATTAGTTCGCAGCAATATAAATTATTTATTTATAATTTCTTTTAAACCTATTTCT
>KK114776.1:134822-163577 GCA_000611955.2 Stegodyphus mimosarum
CGCAACCGTCGTTCGCCTCTGTCATCTATGGCCCGTGGTGCACCACATTTGCCACGTCGCTGATTTTGGACAGTCCCATTTTGCCATGCACGGTACACTTTTACCACGGCGGCACGCGAACAGTTCACAAACTCAGCCGTTTCGGAAATGCTTCCACCCTTATCCCGAAAGCCAATGATCATGCCCTTTTGGAAGTCGGATAAATCGCTTCGTTTCTGCATTACGCCAACGATTGAAATGTTTTCCGAAGCCCTCACACACCCTTTATATACGCTCAACTGCACTGTGCTGCCACCTGCCTTCTGTGATTGGTTATTTAACTCTGACATGTAAAGTACGTGGTGGTCACATTAATGTGACTGGACTGTGTATTTATATGGATTGGTTATAAGAACTCCAAGGATTTGGAAGGGGAAAAGTATTGATTTTTCCGTCGAAGAAAATTTTTCTTCTTTCAGGAAACGAAGCTCAATCTAGACCTTGCACCATTTATCATGCAGAAAATTCTGTAAACATTCAATAGAAAGTTTTCGGAAGTACTTCTTCGAAGCAGCTTCAATCATCTAAATTAAGGTTTTTCAAGACATATCGTTTACAAAATCTGCTTTAGAATTTTTATTATTCTCCTCTGAATTCGTAATAAAGTCTTGAAAATCTGATATACTTATCGTATTCCTTTAAGACTTGCTTTAAATTGTAAATAATTCAGTTATTTTAATACAATTTTATTTTAGATTTTACGGTTTTTTATATTCAGACAGAATTTGAATGAAACGGAGCATTCAAGTTTCGATTATATTCGTAAGGTAATTTGAGGATTAAAATCAAATAATTCTTAAGACTGTAATCAGATTCTTCCATTCGAATTTCGGCAATATTGGTAGATAATTTGAGGACTATAATAAAATTCATAAGGCAATTTGAGGAATTCAAAGAGTAAATTAAATTAGTAAGCATGCAACCGCTTATTTGTGTAAAATAATGCGTAGAATATGCTGGAACAAATTCATAAAGTAATCGGATATGAAAGCAATAAATATAGAAGCATAAGTAACTAAATTACTAATTAGAATTATTTAAACCTAGTTAGCAGAAAAATAAATAATTAAATCTGGTCTAAATTTACAACATACAGAGACCGCCAAACGCAGGACGGGAGTTTAATATTTCTCGATTTTAGTTTTAATGACATAAAGTTCATAAACGTTGAAACTGAAACACTCTAAAATATCATTATTATGAATAAACCAAATATATATCTGCTAATGATAGGAAAACGCTTTCGAGAAATGCTGAAAAGAAATCTTTTAGTGACGAATTTCTTGCAATTAACTAGTTGTTACAATCTATGATTGTTGCCTGCTCTCGTTTCAGAGTTAATAGTCCTAATAAGTTTGAAGAATTCCCTAGTTTTTAAATTTTTACCATTCAGCATATGGAAATAAATTGTTACTGCAAACAATAGTCTGTATTACATACTGAAAAATTCATAGCTAATTAGAAGACAGCTAAGGATTTTTCGAAACTTAAGTCTTAAATCTGCTGATAACATTTAGCAAGTAGTCTCGGGGAAATTAGAGATGCTAATTTAAGTTCTTATCCAAGATTTAGAAGTTTCCTTTATTGTAATTGTTAGTTTTCTGGTCTCAGTGTGTTGTAAAATTAGACCGGATTTAAGGTATTTTAAGGATTTATTTTTCTATTAACTGGGTTTAAATAATTTGCTTTCGCATCCGATTGCTGTTTGTGCTTATTCTTGTAATATTTTGGTATTTCCGAATAGAAATTTATACTGACAATTTCCAAATGTGACAAAGGTACTGAATTTTCCTTTGGTACTGAGTTGAAATCTAATTTTGAATACTTAATGAAATAAAGTAAAATAGGTAACACATTTTTTTCTCGAAAACATTACACTTTATTCCTTTCTTATAAGTTACCTAATGTAATATTTTATTCAGCAATATCTCAGTTTTATTGCTGCAACAAGATCGACGCACAACCGGGAGAGACGTAGTAGTGAAATTTCGAATACTTTGAGACAAAATTCTGAAGTTTATAATAAGATGATAATGAAACTCTGGCTATGAAAAACATTAATGATTAGAATAATTAAACGAAATTTAACATGTAAAATATTAAATATCTAAAAAAAATATAAAAATTTTAATTTTATATACAATGTAATTGTGAAATCGCATGCCTTAAGTAAACGCTTTAGTGTTATATTGAACTGCAGTTGCAATGAATGTATCATCTATGACACTGTAGTACTAACAATGAGCACATATGCCACATTGCATTCTTTAGAGCTTTATTTGTATCGTAACCTCAGAAGTAACGAATTTTCATTGTTGAAGAATATTGGGTTGTTCATTTTCATTCTTGATACCATTTGAAACTGTAATAAATAGTGCACTTCTCAAAAATATCTGCGCTCTTTAAAATCTATGAGCACGAGGAAACAGACATGCCAGGCTCACTAGGTTGGAGAAAAGTTATTGACAAAAAGTTTTGGCTACTAAATCGCGTTTTCGCAGACTTGTTAAACATTTTTTCCCCTCAATAGCGGGCCCAAACTGTCCACAGACGTTTGCCACTATTTAAGGCCAAAAGTGGTGGTCACTTTATTATGAAGGCAACTGATAGGTGGGCAACATTTGCCTTTTTTAAATGAACGGAGAAATACAACCATGCCTTCTTCCAGGATTCGAACCCGGGCCCTTTGGTATCTCAGTTGGCTCCCCTAACCTTTATACCGTCTGGGCGGCGACTTCTTACCTTTAAGCGCGAAATATGAACAAAATTGCTAAAGCGGAACTTAGTGTGTCATAAATGGGGGGGACTAAGTTTATGACGTCACAATATATTCCCGAATTTTATGCTACTTGAGTATTTTCTACTGAAAAAAATAATCATTTATTTATTATTGTTAATTTACATTAATTTCTTTTTTTAATATATGTTTTTAAGAATTAAGATTTGGTTTTACTGAAAATAAGTTCAATAAATTGTTTATCTTAAACTGCTATGATTGAATAATTCAATTACACTTTACTGAAGTGGTAAACACTGCCTCAGTCTCACATTTCAGACAGTTTCAATATTTTCAAAGATTTTTAAATCAGTACAGTTTTTTTAACAGTAAGTAGTACAGTAAGTAGGTAATATTCATTATTTTATAAAAATTTTAAGAAATGACTGTGAAAAAGGAAAATAATTTTATATGGCCCATGAACATATACACAGCTCTGATTTCCCTTTCCCTCAAATTCCTGAAGAGTTTATACTCTCTTTGCTCATATTAATATTCCATACATCAATAACTGGCAAATATCTAATTCTGCACAGTAAAAAATAAGATACGAAAATAAAAACCATTAATTTGGAATGATACGCAATCTTTCAAATTGAAAATGCAATATAAAGTTCATTTACGATAGCAAACACTATGTATTAAAATAGTAATGCAAACGTTACTAATCGGATGCAAATGTGCAATTTTTATGACTTATTAAAGATCGTCAATTTATCTATATTTACCGTAAGTCGGAAACATTATCAACATATTAAAGGAAAACAAAGAAAATACATTTTGAAATACAAAAATAATTAATAAAATCCAATTTACAATTAATGCAATAGTACAAATTAATAATAAAAAAAGGTAAATTAAACTTAACGTACAATACATTACTTTTGCTTTATTAGAGACTTATTTGTTTTCGTTAAAAAAATCAGAGAATTGTACAAACTCGGCATTACGCACGACCTCAGCATTGCGTACTAACCATAAGTAGGATTCTCCAAGAACAGTTGGAGCTTCATAAAATTTTTTCAATGTTTTTGATTCAAATTTAAAATTCCTTCCAGTTAATTTCCGTGATTGTTTCCACGTATTTATTAAGTGGGTCTTCTCTACTCTGACGGTAAAACATACATACTGCCAGATAAAACTGAAAGTCAACTTCAGTTATAAGTAGGCAAAGTACTTTTGACGTGCCTCCAGGTATTTTCTGTTGCATTACTATGATGTCCAAAATCAGGGTCAACGAAATTAATAATATGACTAACATACAAATGCTTAAATTTTAATGTTCGTATGTCTTTGTATGATTTACAGCCATCGGAATGTATTGTCTTTTCTAGATCAGTGCATTCCTTTATACAGTTCATAAGTGTTTCCCCTTAGTTCTCTCCGTTACGGCTACTAAAACAATCAACCAAATCTCCTTTCTACACCTCCAAACAGCCTCTGCCTTTCAACAGGATACTGTCAGCGATGTTTCCTTCTTCCGAAATTAGATTCGTCAGTTTCAACAATGAGGCAAGAAAAATTCCTATCTTCTTGGTTGAAAGTAAATTCCTGCCTGCATGATCCATAGATAATTTATTCGTACTGCATGATTTCAAACACCTTATCTTTACCCCCTGTTTCCTCAGAAGTATAACAAATATAATCTATAATGGTTTCATTAACAAACTGACATCAATTACACTAAGTATGTGAATTAAATTGCCATTCTATCGCTACTTTGGACGTCTTTCTCCGATTTAAAATTTCAAAAGTCAAAATAAAAATTTCCTCTATGGTCAGTTTGCTAGAAGCAAACCAGGATCTAAACTTGAGACTCCTTTGACTACCACACTCTTTACATTCCAAAGTGTGTTTACAGACCCACGAATGTCGACTTGAAACATTATTTTCTTTAGTTTAATTCGAATTCACACTCCTTACATCTTAAGTCCGATTTCAAAAATCGGGATCCCACAAAAACTGGGCAGGGGAGCAAGAAAGCGACGTTTTAATCACCTTACACGTTGTATTTACGTTTACAGATTTTTAAAAAGCGTGAAACTCAAACCATTTACACACTTTTACTAAAATAGGCTTATCGAGCTTAAGAAAGCTTAACAAAACCTATCATTAGATGCAGTAGTAAACTGAATGTTTCGGAAACTTTCCAAAGTTTCTATTACTTTTGCGAACGTTTACTGGCTTGAATATTTCTCATTTGCCTGTTTTCATATTTTATTCGTAGCACAAATTCTTAGAAACTAGCCGATGAATATGCAATGATATTCTTTTCTTCATTATTTATCATGTCTATCGTGTGATCACCATTAAAAAACGATTCTTTTGTTTAATTTTCTAAAAAAATACTTATTCTCATGAAATAATTGTTAATGCAAATTTTCCTGGTGTATTTCTATATCAAACAGAACATATGAATAATAATATGAAGTGTAAACGTCTATGAAGTTTACAGGACACAGAGAGATTTCCGAATCAATTACTTACTGCAGTGAATTTTCACGCGCCAGTTTATCTCGAAATCAGCAGTCGAAGCTTTCTTGCTCAGTTAGAAGGTAAAAATTCCATATTCATAGTGAAGAGGATTACAAGGTCAGAATGTTGAATATTAAACTGATCTACGCATGCAAACATTCTTAGTTAATCTTTTTCAGTTTTCTTATCAGACTTTTAAAGAAATTTGAAAACGGCGATCGAAGTAATCCACATTTTTTAATTCCTTGTACGAAGTAAAAAGGAAGTATTGCAATCGCGAAAAATTTCGGGCATCATATTTCAACGAAAATATCTGTTTTGACCGCTATCGAATGCAATTAAACGATGCTTTTGAGTGACATTCGTACGTAAGAACAGAATAAAGCACTATTTCCCCCCCAAAAAAAATTTATAAAACTGATTTGAAACGGATTCTGAAGAAATTTTTTTTGTGGCGTCTTGTGCATACGTATGTATGCATGTATGTATCACGCAGAACTCAAAAACGAGTAGCCTCAGAACGATGAAATTTTGTATATAGGGCTGCATTAACATGTAAATGTGCACCTTGCATTTTGGTTGCAAACCGCCGCACTAAATGTATATAAATATATGTATATTTGTTACTAAATATATGTATATAAATACGTGTCTATGTGTAGATATATGCATATAAATATATGTATATCTATATCCACTCTGTTACTCGGCTCAGTGAACTCAGTTTCTTCAGTCTTATAAGTTTGTAAATCGTGCATTTTTTGTCTTAATAATGATTGAAATATATTATTCTTATCTTTCGGTTAAGTTTATATGCCCTTAGTTAACCTGCATGCAATAATTATAAAATTATCAACAATGCGGTTAAGTCTAATGTTTGGTCATGATCGCGGACATATTTGTTTATATTTGAAGCTTGGCAGAATAGTGGATTTATTGCCAATCTAGAGAAACTAAGTTTCGCAACAACAAAGTAACGTCTTCTTTTATTATTGCGAATTAAATTATGCTCGATTCATTCCGGAAGTAATTAAGTTATTAGCTGGTTTTTGCATAAGAATAGTAATTTCAATTGTAAAAATTGTTTTTTGAATTGTTTACTGTAGTTGGTGTTTTATCTTTTGCTACATTTTTCAATTTTTAATGAAAATATTTTGAATTTTTATGTATTTTTGACTTACCGCGAAGTGAGAACTGAATTAATTAGTAGCGTATGCCATTACGTAAGCGGCGTTGAATCGTCTGTGAAAAACTGTTCCTTTTTTATGTTTAATTTCTTTTATACATCGTTTTAGATTTATTATTGTAATATTTGAATAGAACTTGTGGCAATTCTTCAGATGCTATGAATGTTACTCCCTCTAAGTTATAAAATGAATGAGATGTAACGCTGTTAAGTGAAATTAGAGCAGAAGTGTGTCTATGGTAAATAAATATAGTGAACTTTAAAGAGCGTATTTATTCTATCGTGATTTATGCGCCATCGACGAAATAGATTTAATTTAAAATTCATTAACTGTTCATTCAATATGTTTAAATGAAATGCAGGAAAATTGCGTATAATTTAATATTCCGTACAAGGAAGTCATGTGGTGTACATATCAGATTTTTTTATTTTGGGATTCTGATAGATCTTCCAAACAGTGAGGTACCTTACAGTGAGGTACAGTGAGGAGTTCCAAACAGTGAGGATTTATATATTTGATACCTGAGAAGGATAATTTTTTTTCAGCCGTTAACAGTGCGACAAGGAAGATCATAAGTTTTATCTTTTAAAAGTTAATGTTCTCCCAGCCAGCATTCTAAAACAAGTAAAATTTCGTCATAGATATGCATAGGATTGTAATATTTCGTTAAATTTTCCAAATTAATGAATCTTTGTCCAATAAATGTTACGTTCTTCAACGTTTCCATTTTTATCATCGATGATATGAGTATTTCTTTTATTTATTTACTTATTTTATTTTTCAAGCCTCCGTGTAACGCAGAAAAGTTTTTCTATTTCGGAAAATAATACGTGTTTTCATTCATCGTTTCTATTTTAGTGACTCGGAACTAGCTAATATATTTCAATAAGTGCAAGCTTTTCCAAAACACTGCGCCAGCGCACTTTCTTGTTCGTAAGACTTTTCATTTAACTCATTTCGAATCGAGATCTTGGGAAAAGTTCCAGATTCGCGATGGATTGCGATAACAGAGTCTTTCATGTTTAATATTGTTTCATCAGTTTATTACAGGATTTTCTTCTTAAGCTTTTAATGGCTTCTAGATGTAATAAACGTTTTACTATAATTCATTTCGGAAGTTTGAAAAATGATTAAACACTGTCCAAAAATAGTGAAATGAAAGAGTAATTCATTTTATCTGGTTCTTTTTCACCTATTAAAAGACATTTTCGGTTGAGATCATAAACATATGAGTAGAGATGAATAACGTGTAAGATAAGAGAACAACACAGTCTTCATTGTGGAATAGTCTATGACGCTTAGGTAACATAAACCTTTAGAAAGGTTGTTTGAATAATTATCTTCTAAACCTTGGAAAAATAAACAGAGATCAGAAGAAGGGTGTATTCCTTTATTCAGTCATAAAATTAACCAATGACCCAACTTGTGTTTACAAGAACCCAATAGGCTTCTTGTAAAGGGGTTAACAAAAAAGCTTGAGAAATACATAAAAATGACAATTTCGAAGCAAGAACACATTAACGCAGCTAATGCAGGTTGCTAATAATTAAAGCACAACGTGGCCTGAAATAGGCAGACACGCTCTGAAAGCTAACTTCCGAAATGCTTGCTTAAACATTACTTCATTCTACCTTAATCTGAGTAAATTCTCGCTGTCTAATTTACATTCTGGCATGAACGTGGGTGAAAAGGAAATGACAGAAAAGGCGTTTTCAACTTAAAACAAACTATTATTTAAAAATAAATAGATAAACTTCACGTCTTTCCCTGCCAGAATTTAAGTACACGAAAACGAAGTCCTTAACGACCTGGTTAAGAGTTCGAATTCTAACTATCTAAATTACCTATTCTACCAGAACCCACCTCTTACAGTCAGATTAGATTTTGAATAATTAAATGTAAAAATTTACAAAACTTTGTTTTTCTTCTCTGCAGTACAAAATTTCATCTGCTCACATCCTTCCAGAAAATCTGGAAGAAAAAGACTTGAACAAAAGTTCTACAAACATGATATAAACTTTTTCACATCTTTTCATTAATTTGTTTTGTATTTTCATGCATTCATCTTTTCATTTCATGTAATTGTTTTTTTCACAATTACATGACGATACAATTACATTGCACTCTTCCCCTATACTCTCCAGAGGAGTTGGAATGTAGAAGTGAAAACAGTGTCTGTTGTAAATGTGTTTACAGAAGCTGTCAACTAGCCACAACCTACGACTTATTAGAATTTGACACTCAAGGACTCTCTGTTTACAAAACTGCACCTAATGTCCTAAAAAGAGCTTGATTCAAACTTTAAGTGTTGGCTGGAGAGCCTAACTTACTCATACATACAAATAAATTTACCTTTAAGTTCCTCGCTTTGCAAGTCTGCAGTAACATCATTAATACAATAGAACTAAATTCTTGTAACTAAGCAAGTAACTAAACATATTTGCGAATAAAATTTCACGATAAAATAAAATACATTGAATAACTATTTAGAATAGAATTCAGCTTGCGCTTTACATCAAGATTCACGAGTTACTTTCTTTCTAGAGTTACTGATTCGTGAGTTGCTTTGAAATTCTTTGAACATTTATTCTCGCATTTCCTGATAGCAGTCTCTTGAACTAAAATTGTATTCTTTATTTCATGATTACATTTAGGTAAACACAGTAAAGTACAATTTAACTTCCGAGCCATTTCGTTAAGTGAACTAAATAACCTCACTTGAGGAAAAACTTAAATGAATTTAATAATTAGTTCTAGATATAAAATAAAGCTGAACTTTACTAAGGTAAAAATAAAATTGAACTTATCTTTTCGATCTTTGATACTGATCCATGCATTTCTTCAAAAACTGATTCCAGCTAGGGTATGCTTCCATTTGCCGAATCCAAAGCTGCTGTCAGAGTTTGGTCCTCTGAACCGTTGTTGAGCTTCCTCTTCCTTGCCGCATCCCGTAACCTTGGCCTTTTCCTGCAAAGCTGGGGGTCTGGTGGTTCTATCCCTTGTTTCCGTTTTGCTAACTTTTCCGCTGGAACTTCCCTCCTTCGATTGTGCAGTTGGCCACGCTGGATTTTTCTTGGCGCTTCTGCAGCTTGGTAAGCTAGACGTTTATTACTTAGACGACTTTATATAGGATCCTCTCCGGACTCTAAGGCGGCTACTGGGGTTTCTTTTCATCGTTGTATCGTCCCTCGTAGTTCCTGTGGTAGCTGCCGTCGTTTCCTGGCATCACTTGCATGTCATTTGGCTTTCTTGCTTCCGTTTCACTTTCTGGTTTCTTCGCGTGTTGTACTCCGCTGTTCGTTGCTTTCATTTTGGCAGCCGGCATTTCAACTTCTATCTGATTTTGATCGGCGTTGCTACCTTTCACGGTATCTTGGTGTTCCTTCAAAATACGTTTCAATATGTCCATTTTATTTGTATTTTAGTAAGGTTTAATTTGTCTACATTTGCCACTATTTGTTCCACGTCTCTACTTTTCAAGGAGACTATGGTTTCTGTAACTCTTTCAACTACAAAGGGTCCCTGAAACTTGGGACAAATTTGGCCACTCTCTCGTCACCTGCTGATGATTGGCAGTGCTTAATGTTTAACACTTCGTCTTCCACTTGATAATTTTTTCTCTCCCCCTCATGTCGTAGTATTTCTTCTGTTTCTCCTCTGCCCTATCTGAGCACTTAATTGTTTTATCTATTAGTTTCTAGATATCTTTCATGTGGAATTCTAGGGCTCTCTTCTGCACATAAAATAATTTGTCCAAGGGTGTCATTAACTTTCGGCCTAAGAATAACTCAGCTGGGCCTTTCCATGTAGTATCATGCTTCGCTGTTCGTAAGCTAACTCATTAACCTCGCTATTCCAGCGCTTGCGATAATTTCTCACGTAACAGCATATTATTTTCACAATGTTCTTGTTTATCCGCTCCGCTGTGTTGGCCTGCGGCGGATAAGATAACATTTTTAGGTGGCGTATGCCAAATCCTGTACATTACCCTTCGAATATCTGGGAAACAAATTGTTTGCCATTGTCAGAAATCAAACGGAGCTCCGTTTTTTAAGACAAATTTATTAAAAAAATAATCTGTTACTATTGTTGCATGCGTAGATGTTTCTCTCCGGCTTCTATAGCTTTTTAAATAAGCCGCACGAGAAAGTTCTTGCAATTTCTGGAGAGCAGAAAGGGTAGAATTACGGTTATAGTTAACATACAAGTCAATTAAATTTATCCAAATTGAATAACAATTACAGGGGTAAACTTCTATTCAATGTTAAACGCAAGTGCTCTTGTATTTTTATTTCTTCAGCTTAGCTTTCTCTTAAAATGTGTCACGCGCTGGATTGCACGGTGAAATAAAACAATTTTAATGTGATTCTATTAAAAATATCTAACTAAATGCAAAATTCGTAACACTGCCCCATTACCAAGGACTGCACGTCCTGGACAGATCAATCCCTATAGAGGAAGCCATATTTACAACTAAAGCATCAATTCAATAATATACATTGCATTACAATAACAAACAACATAAACAATAATTGCAACAAATAATACAAATTAAATCAAATTTAGAAAAAAAATTATATTATTTACATTATATACACTACGTACAATGGCCATAGTAAGGAGCTAACCTGTCTTCATGAACAACTTTAGGCTGAAAGTTCGATGAATTACGGATCCGAACCACGATGTCGTTCAGCCTGTTTAGAACCACGTAAGGACCATTTCAAGGTGACTGTGGTTTAGGACAGAGTCCTTTCTGTCGAGTCAGATTCTACAACCACATCTTGTCTCCTTCGTTGTATCGATGGGCAGTAGCTCTCGTTTCGTATTGGGTCTTCATCTTCTCCGTCGTCAAGTTGACTGGCTCTCGTGCAAAATTGTACATTACACTTCAAACCGGCCTGGAGATCTTGGATGTATTACTCAGGCAATGAAGGCGCATACGGAGGGCGGCCAAACAAGAGATCACAAGGCAGACGAAGATCACGACCGAAGAGCATCTAATATGGGAATGTCCGGTAATTTCGTGTCCCTCTTCGATCCTAGTATGATCTCGGCAACTTCCTGGGCAGAGTCTTTCAGACGAGACGTCTGCGTTTCCAGGTGAGGATCCGTTCTGACGGAGGATACTTGTGGCCACTGATTCTGAAAACAGTTTGTTTGCTTTTGAAGTCCAAGGAAAAATTGTATTTCTTTGAAAGTCCAATCCGAGTATGCAGGGATCAGTAATATCTGCCGTTTGATAGTAAGTAGCACTTCCAAAGGTGATGTTCGCGTTTAATTTTCCATCTATGCCGATTTTATCTTTAGACGCAGTTTGGAGGGTAACACAGGATGGCGTCCAAATGAGTTTATCTTTAAATTGTAGAGCTAAATCTGTAAGTACTTTAAGTTCACTAACGTTTATTTTATTTTAAAACTTTACAATCATCTCTTATTTTCAACTTCCGGCCAGAATTAACGCGTGGATATGTTTATGCAAATTGTATTTGCTAACGCTTAAGTTGTAGCTTTTTGCCAAGAGCAGAGTAGAAGGAAGGAGAGAGAGCCTCTTGATACGAGTCTTCACGCGAGCTTGCCATCAGGTACCGCCTTTAAAGCCAGAGGTTTAATCCTCTTGAAAGTTAAAGACGTTGTGGGGTTTTACTATTTAAATCTAAAGTTCTAACTTAGAACCCCACGAACACTAACAAGCGAATAATCGCTTAAGCGTGTGTAAGACTTAAAGAGGGTTTACAACCATTTATTTTTCAGTATATTTACAATGAGTTCCTACTTGGAACTTTACACAAAGCCTTCACTCGGGCTAGAACTTAAAATAGTAATAATTCAAACTAAAACTAGCTTAACTAAGCTATTTAAAAGGTATAGCCGAAGCTATCAGAGATCTAATTAGTTGGCCCCTAACTATTCATTAAATCGGCGAAGCCAAGCAAGGGCCTAAGGTATGGCCGAGCGTAGTGACAGCTAAGAGAGACGTAGCCAGAAGGCAAACGCGCGCTAGTCAGGAAATCAGACTCTCTCTCCTGAAGTCGGTTAAGTCACGACTTAAATAGTACTCTTTCTCATTTGCATTAACTGCGTTTCTGAATTTACATTCTGGCAGGAAATTGTAAGCTGAAATTAGAATAAGTTAGGAAAGGTATAAAACTTAAAATAGCTGTTAATAAACGTAGGATAAACCTTACAACGTGTTGTAGTTTTCCGCAGTTTTCGTAGTACAGACGTAGTAATTTCAAAGGCCAGTCTTAGTGCTAGACATCTGTGTGAAATATTTAAAGTTAGCTCTACTGAACACCAATAACTCTCAGAAACTACAACTTTAAATATCACTACACGCCCGAATTCCACATTTCTCCATTAAGAAATACGTTATCAGTTGCCGAATTTGCATGTTCCACGCGCTAATCAATGTGCAGAAGTCCAGATTTTGCATTCAGTTGCAGAGAATCAATATAAATATCTTCACCAATGATTACACATAGAATACGCCATTGGCATTCCACTGAAGGCACACTATAATATTGTATTCAGTCAGAGGTAATTAACACAGTAAATATCTACAGCATTGATTGGACATTGTCTGAAAACTACACTCACGTTTGTGAAAATTGCAACACCAAGAAGGAATCGTCATAATTGAATGCAATTTAATACACAGTTGAGTGGTAGTGGTACAAATAAATGATTAAATGTTCAAAGCAAACAAACAAGAACAAGAGATCAGAATCAGTATTTTGTGTGGCCACCACGCGCCGCAATAAGTGCTGCTACACGACGTGGCATGGAGTCAAACAAAGTTTGAATGTCTGACTGAGGAAGAGCATTCCATATCGTTTGTACGCGTACCCAAAGTTCGTCTGCAGACGCAACAGGACGAGGATCACGAGCAAGACGCCGACCAATGACATCCCACACATGTTCAATTGGCGACATATCCGGGGAACACGCAGGCCAAGGAAGAAGCTGTACCTGCTGCGCTGCAAAGAAGGATTTAACAATCCGAGCAGTATGAGGGCGGGCATTGTCCTGTTGAAATACAGCGCCTGGCAAGCTTTGAAGGAAGGGAACAGCTTCGGGCTGTAGAACTTCACGGATATACCGGTTGCTGTTCAGATTGCCCACAATTCGTAGCAATTGAGATCGTCTATGATATGCTATGGCGCCCCAGACCATAACTCCGGGTGTTCGTCCACTGTGGCGTTCGATAATGCACTCCGGAAGGTGGCGTTCACCGGCATAGCGTCTGACACGAATGCGGCCATCATGGTACCACAAATTAAAGCGGGATTCGTCAGAAAACACGACATGCTGCCAATCAGCACGCCAGTCTCTATGCTGATTGGCCCATTGTAGCCGCAGGCGGCGATGGTCGTGCGTTAGGGGGATCCTGTATAAAGGAGTCCGTGCGCGCAGTCCACACTGCAGCAGACGTCTACGAATTGATGAAGCACACAATGAAACACCTGTAGCTATTGACCACAGTGCTGCCAATTGTCTAGAGGAAGCTGTACGGTCCGTCCGCGCCATGCGGACCAGGTGTCTATCATCGCGAGCTGACGTCACATTTCGGGGTCCACTCCCGGATTTCCGAGTTGTCCGACACTCGTCCGTCCACTGCTTCCAAACGCGCATCACTGTGCTGCTGTTACGCTGCACACGAGAGGCTACTGCACGATACGACAATCCAGCTTCACGAAGGCCGATGATTCTCCCTCGTTCAAACTCTGTAAGTTGTTCAAATCTCGCTCTCTTTCGTCGACGAGGCATAAGTACAGATTGAGTTAACGTTTACCACTAGCAGATAACCACCGATAACCATACACGCCTCGCTACAGCCGTCTATTTATTCGGATCCATCAGCCGTTCGGAGGGCGCTGCTCAGCATACGCATGCGCTACGGATTTGCAATTCTAATCATTTGCATATCATGCGCTACTTTGCATTTCCTGAAACTTTCAGCTCACTCGCGTAAGTCCTTCATGGTGTTGCAATTTTCACAAACGTGAGTGTAGAATCAGGGAGCAAACGTTTCTGGTAATTCCTTAATTTTGATAAGCTGTGTAGAGTAAATTGCTCATTTTGAAGTGGATAAATTAAAATAAAGAACAAAAAAGCTTTATTGAAATTTGACTTTTTTTATTTTTGAAACTTATGACATTCACGAAATTGTTCAGTGTATCTATAAATTATTGAGTAGAAGTTTAGGTATTAAATTTAATTGCATGTAATCTTTAATATTTAATAAATTGACAGAGAACAACAACAACTTATTTTAAGCAGTTTCACAAGAAAAAGAAAGATTTCAAAAGAATTAAAGTACCACTATAAACAATCGCATTGTAAGTAGTAGACTGCGTTTCAACGTCAGGCTTCATTGATATGGATTTATTTGCAAACATAAAAAAAGTATTACTTCTTTCTTGACATTAAAAATAATCTTAGTGTAATGAAATTTTGAAATAAATAATGGTAATGATTACCTTACTTATGTTACTTTACTATGGTAAGTCAAATATTGATTAAATGTTTTAACCCTTAGCGCTCCGTTAACTCCGCTACAGGGCCTTCCGGCATTTGTTCCGCAGCTCCGTAGGCTCCGCTGCGGAGCCAAATGTTTTTAGCGTGCTTATGCTTAAGATGGTGCGGTATCGTTCGCGTTGTCAATTGTTATCTGTAGTTAAAACGTGCTCAGTCTCTGTACTGTTACGATTAAACTATTTTTTGATCTTTTTTATGATTAGCAACGTGTCGAAAAATAATTATTATGATGAGAATTTAGAGTTGTGTGATAATAAAGACGTGTTTGATGTTCAAGCATTAAGGAAAACGAAGTGCCACTTGACCGGTACCGCGCAAACAAGCAGAAAAGGTGTTCCAAGATGCCTGAAGAAACCAAAATTATATGAAAAAAGAAAAACTGTGGCATACAAATGAGGAAATACAATGCTCTTAGCTTGTAGGGATAAGAGAATAGCGTCATTATTAAGTAACTAGCATAATGTTGAAATGACAGCTACTAATAGATTTATACGAGGTTGTACAAACGAAGGAATCAAAAAGCCAAGTGTAGTTGTCGGGTACACAAAGTCGATGGGCGGTGTTGATCGGGCTTATCAATATGCCTCCAGTTATTGCTTTTTGAGGAAATCACGTGAGTGATGGCAAAAACTATTTTTTTTGGAAATGCAGACGTCAATAATCAGTTAATGCATTCTGTATAAAACGTTACAGCACAATAAAAATGAGAAAGCACTGAATCACAAGTATCGAAAAATTTTAGTCGATCAAAAGCGAAAATGTGCCGGAGTTGCTGGTAGGCAGTGGTACAAAAATGCGCGAAGCGCTAAAGTTTAAACTACAAAACTACATTAAACTATGATAAGTGGTTGAGATAGAAAAGGCTTGTGCGAGGAAAAGGTACCAAAGTATTTTAACAAAGTGATCTTTTATTCTAACTACTGCAACATGTTTATGGCTGCTTTATGAACATAATAGATGTTGTTGTGTGTAGTCAAACACCATCGTCGATGCTTTTTATTCCATTGTATATATTTTCAAGCTTAAAAATATACTAATTTTAGAAATGAAACTAATTACACGTTGTTCATGATATTAGGAGTGATAATATATACTTTGATTAATGAAGCGGAAATAAATAGAAAGTAAATTTTTTTCGATGCAATTATAAGGTCAATTTTATGTACAAAAGTGAACTTTTACATTTCTTTGAAGAATGCTCACCGGCGGCCGAGCGATAAAGTAGTTCAAGACTGGTGGTTTGGTCCGGGGTTCGAATCCTGAGGAACATGGTGGTTTCATGGATATTTTCGTGATTTTCTCTATGTGCAACGTACATTCACTTCCAAAAGTTAAGCACGGAGAGGAAAATGCTAATTTCCGGAAGCCAATCAGAATTCAAGAGGATGCAGTTCGCTGCTGAGGTAGATGGAAGTATGCAAATATGATAAGTAACAGCCTAACATGTCAAGAAATGTCGCGCTTTCATGTCAAGAAATATGCAAAAAAGCCAGCTCTATGAAGGATTACAGAAGTTGATTGTAAGTGCTGATAGAAGGTGTTTAAAACTTTCGTACAATTTGTTGTCAATACATACGTGTTTCTATGATTTCCAATAGACGAATGGAAGATTCTGAGCGCTGGCGTGCTGTGGGGCGCGTTGAAGCAAAACAGTCGATCACAGATGTTGCTCTTTTTTTCGGCGTTCACCGTTCTGTAATTTCACGTTTATGGAAACGATTCCAAACCACACAGACAGTTGTCCGAAGGCCTGTAGCCGGTCGCCCAAGGGTTACAACCCCGCGGAAGATCGATATATTGCTACTGTAGCCAAGCGGAATTGCAGAGCGACCTCCACACGTGTGACATCTTTGGTTACAGCGTCCATTGGTAAGGCGATATCTGCAGCTACTGTGCGCCGAAGATTACATTTGAGTAGACTGTACACTCGGGTACCTCGAGTTTGTGTTACTGTATCCGTCCAACCAAAAGGGGCACGATTACAGTGGTGTCGGGAACATGTCAATTGGAATGTGTCTAACTGGAGCAATGTCATGTTTACTGATGAGCCAAGATTTGCTCTGGAGCCAGATGACAAGCGTATAAGGATATGACGTGAACAACGAACACGCAATCAATCCCAAAACATCACCAAACATCACGCATTCCAAGGCGGAAGCATTATGGTGTGGGCAGGGATTTCATTAGGATATCGCACCGAACTCCACATCTTTAAACGGGGTTGTTTGACGGCTGTCCGGTATCGAGATGAAGTCCTAGAACCCATTGTGAGATTGTACGCTGCAGCAGTTGGCCCGGCTTTTGTTTTAATGGACAAGAACGTCCCCATAGAGTTGACATCGTCGATGGCTACCTGGAGAGTGAAGGGATTGCGCGTATGGCATGGCCAGCATATTTAATCCCATTGAAAATCTTTGGGATGCTCTCGTCCGTGCTGTATCTTCACGTTTCCCACCTCCAGCCACTCTTATTGAGCTGGAAACTGCTCTACAAGAAGAATGGCGATTGCTTAATTCTGCGGTGGTTGACCACCTAATTGAAAGCATGTAAACTTTGTATACATATGAGGAGGGATCACATACCCTATTAATGTCCTTTTTTCATTTTATGATGTTTATTTTCACTTTATACATAATTCTGTTTAAGTCTCTAGAATGTCATTATCTGATAAATTGCAAAAATTTAACATTGTCTTCATTTCTGTATATAATTATTGATTTTGTTTTATGCATAAATATATATGCTATTTTCCTGCCGAATTTTGTGTCAATCAAAGCAATATTTGCTGATTTTTGTTTGCATTTTACATCTTCGTGCTTAACTTTTGGAAGTGACTGTATATAAGAGCCATTTTCCCTTAGAAAGTCCTCCACGACGGCATCGCTTCCCTTAGGCAGATAGTCCAGGAGTGCTTTGCCATAATTAAATAAACCAAACTATACTAACCTTCTCTGTAGAATTGTTACTGTTAAGAATTATGTACATCGACTATCATAAAATGTTTCCCTGCTAGTGAAGCTTCCTTTGAATTATTTCATTACATGCCATCAAGAAATGAGGCAACTGGATTGACGTTTTTTGGAACAACGACTGCGACTATGGCAGTTAAAATTTTCATTATTTAAAGTTTTAGAGGTACCTGGAAGTTTGCTAAATCGAAGTTCACGGAATGCGAACGATGTTTTCTAATGCAATTACAGTTTTATCGCAACTTCCGTAAGGGATTCAAAGTCATGTATACTGTTTTCAGAGTCTGTGTATGCAAAGTCTGTGTATTCAAAGTCATGTAAAGTCATGTTGTTTCTAATTATTTAGTGCATAATCTGATGAGGAAAGAGATTTTTAATCGTATCAAGATGTTAACTGTTGAAACATATTCCGCGATTCTTAGCGACAAAATTTGGCAACAAATTCAATTGTCAAAATAGTTAACATAGATTAATTAAACTCATAATCAATTTCAAAACTGCAGCTGTACTTTTCGATTTTGCTGTCATTTTAGTTTTAAACAACATATACCCTAGAAAAGAATGTAGTTTGGTTCAATATTCAGTTAATACTTAATATTAATTTAGGAAAAAGTTAATATTTAATGTTACTTCTATCAAGCGTTTGTTAATGTCATAACTTGGTGCATAATACGTATTAAGGAGAAGTTACTGAAAATAAAATTGTTGTTTACTGAAGGAGAACTCCTTCAGCAGTCATTTAATTATTTTAATTAAAACGCTTGTTGCTGAGGTTTTCGCTTTCTTACGTGTAGCCGAGAAAATTAAACCTCTGAACCGTAGCTTGGTCCAGGTCTGATTCTCAACGAGCTACGTCATTGCGTGACTGGTTTTGTAGTTTTCTGAACGTGTAATGTAAATACGAGCCCGTGTCTGTGAGAAAATTATCAATGAAGGCATTCCTTCCCATATACAGCCTTTGCGTGATTTGTTGTATCTAATTCGCCATTTTCAGAATTTATCTATAAAATGTGACATATTTTTATGTACAAGGGACATTTTATGTGATTATTTCTGATTAGTCGATGACTATGCTGCATTTTGCACTAAGCTGTCCGTAATCTATTAATTTAGGAAATCGTAATTTTTCATCTCACGGTACTAAAACCATCATTAGTTTCTCACTTTTTCATCATCACGTTTTGTCGCGACTCATAATCCCATACAAAACAGTTTTGCACTACGTGGAATTATTTTAACTATCATATTCTGCATGAACGATTGTATTTTCTAAAACATTTATGAATGAAAAAATTAGATCTAAGCAAATTGAAGTCAAAATATGAAGCGCTTTGGTCTCTTTCAATGTCATAAATGTTTCTTAATGATAGTAATTTGAATCATGATGTAAAATCTGCTTTCTAACTGCAATTTTTAAATATATTTCAGGTATCATGGCTGTTGATGGCATCTGTGATTCTTAAAACCTCAGTGATTAGTTAGTCAGTGATCTTAAAACCTCAGTGACACCTCGCATTGAGTTTGTGAATATTTTCTTTCAAGAAAAATTGTTCATTATTGTTACATTTCCTTTAAAATAAAGACGACAAAAATTACGTGTAGTGCTATTTAATTTGATCAGATTTTTTGAACACAGAGACTTTCCGTGTAATAAAATTAATTGTATTTGAACTATTTCTGAAACTTACGATGAGTTTCAATTGTGAATCGATCAATTACGTTTTCAAAATTATCGGAGGAAGCTTTAGGTATGGCACGTTAAACTTAAATTGATACGAAATATAATGTTTCATAACCTTACAGCTTTATGAAGTAAAAAATATTATATATACTTTTATATTTGCCCCAAAGCAATTTCAATCTGTAGTGTGCTTTATATTTAAAAGACGTTTGGGTCTGCCTGCAATATAAAAGACTATTTTAAACCAAGATTCTATTAAACAGGCAGCCCATTTTATAGCTTAAATTAGCAATTAATTCCTGGCTTCGTTATCGTATTTTAAAATCTGAACAGAACGTTATTTATGTATCCTGCAGAAGATATTTGTAAATTTAGGAAATGATTTTTAGCTAAATACGGAAGAATTTTTCTGACGATTTTAGCAATATTTAAATTTTAAATTCTGAAGATTGTGAAACAATTGGCATCATGTTTTGCGATGAAACAATCCTGTGCAAAGTGAGGTCTCACGGAAAAAGAAAACGGAAGTGTTGATGAATAGCGATGACTGCATTGTTTGGTGAAACAGAACAGATCAACGGCAGCAACAACGGTTCTCACTACCTGCAGGATTTCACAACGATGCCATCCCATGCAAGTGTCCGGAATCCCATGGGCCGAATGCATCCACCTCATCCTAGACCAACTGGTAAGTCCACTTTTTCTCTTAAGAGACTACAAATAGTACTTTACATGCACTTATAGCGAATATTTATGTGTCAAACTAGTATGAGTGGAAAATAATAACATCCGTTTTGGTAGCTTCCAGTATACGCTACGCTGTCAAATCCTATAACTACTGTATTTCAATAATGAAAGGGAGCTAAACCTCAAAATTCCATTACTGTATTACCTAAAATTCTGAGCTCGGTGGAGCAGAATACTTTGAGCAATAATGAATGTTTTCCAACCAGAATTTTTACGAAACTTTAAGAGGTGGTTGCGAAATTTTCAAATTTAAAATTGTGTTTGAAATTTTGCTTATGTTTTCTATGCTGTACTTGGGCTAATAAATATTTCTTATCATTAAAATAGCAAAATAGAAATGACGCAGTTCATAACTGCTTTTATGAAAAGATTGGGTTATTGATTAAGAATTGTGTTTTTGCACTTATACGTTCGGGAATTCTTGAATTAGTATAATATTTCTTAAAAATTAAATAGTAAAATATTAATGACGCAATTCATAGGTGCTTTTATGGAAAGATTGGGTTATTGACTAAGAACTTTGTTTTTCCACTTATACGTTCGGGAATTCTTGAATTACCAAAATATTTCATAAAAATTAAATAGTAATTAAAATAGTAAAATATTAATGACGCAGTTCATAGGTGCTTTTATGGAAAGATTGGGTTATTGATTAAGAACTGTGTTTTTCCACTTATACGTTCGGGAATTCTTGAATTACCAAAATATTTCATAAAAATTAAATAGTAATTAAAACAGTAAAATATAAATTACGTAATTCATAGGGGCTTTTATGAAAAGATTGGGTTATTGATTGAGAACTGCGTTTTTCTACTTATACGTTCGGGAATTCTCGAATTAGTAATTGGTTTATTTCTAGAGGCTGGAAATACTGTTAAAAAACCTCTCAGGTGTCTGGAGATCATAAAAAATGTTTAGTTAAAAAATAACAAATTTAAAAGTGTGCTTTGATAAACAAAAACATCGAGGCCGAAAAATTAGGAAAAATACGAAGAGAAAGTATTGGATTCTTTAATTTTTTTATTTAATTTTTAATTATATTAAAAGTAATAACAAGATTTCTTTTATAACTGTAGACACATTTACCTCTCATACGAGTTTTATGCTTGAATCTAAATATTTAGGAGAGGAAAACGCTTTTCATACTTCGTTGCTGTCGCTTCTACGCAAAATGGAGCACATTTCGTCGTTTCTAAATCGCTCAGCCGTACATAATGTGTATATCTTACAAAATTTCCTTAAACCTCATTAGCCATATTCAATCGTTTGGTAAAATCTTGTAACAGCGTTTGATGTAGTATCAACAGAAGTGTATAATTTCAAAACAGGTACCACTGTAAAATTTTGACTTGTCCCTTAGGACCTCACAATTTTGTAAACGAATGGCTAGATAAAGATCATCCTGGTTTTTTCTTGTAAAATGTTTCTTCCATTTATGAAAATCATATTTAATGCCCCTTTGTTAACCATGAAATGTATACCTTTGTATCCTTTCATAAATATTTCCAAAATCCAACTTACAGAGAAAAGGTTTTTAAAATTATTTACAGGGGAGGGTTACTAAAAAGAGAAAGAAATTTAATCTTCTAGATTGTCAACTGAGGGTTGGCTCCAAAAAGTTAAAATTTCATTAAATATTTAAAAAAGGAGAGATTTTCTTGATTTAATTCCAAAATGTCTCTGACATTTCAGATCTGGATACGTTTTGACTTGGATATACTTCTTTACTTGTCTGAATATATTTTGAGGTTAATGTTTATAACTTAAAGATGGCAGGAGAAATGGTGTTGCGTTTATACATACGATTCGACCACCTTATGCGTTATCTGGAAGCAAGCAAAACGATTCTAGTTCTGATGGTGACGAAGATGGTACTCAGCAAACCTATCTGTCGCAGATGCAAAATTACCTTTTCATAATCAGTTAGATTCACCTAGGATAGAAAACATAAACTGAAGGTTATGATAAAAGTGGAATTTCCACTAAAACGGAGTTCTCAATTGGAAAAATGTACAGGTAATTTAAAACAACTGAAAGTTTCCTGAAGTATTTAAATATTTGAAACGAAATGAGATATTTTGGCTCTAATATTTAAAATAAGGATTTTATTATCAAAAACCCAAACTCGAGTGATACATTTATCTTTCAAATTCTTCAAATAAAAATATTAAAAATATTTAAAAATAAGTGTGAAGTCTATTAGGTACTTTTTTCTCCATCCCGCACGCCTTCATGCTGTAACAATAACGCAATAGGCACATTTTCGAGAGGTTTAGGTTCGAGTTCCGGCGAGAGTATTGCAAATTTTTCACGTCTCTTGCTTCAAATAACCTAAACACTCTATAAGAGTTACGTATTAAGACACTTATGGGCACAGATTTAGTATTACAAGCACTTTAACTCTCTGAGCGTTATGAACGGCTTTATCCGTTCATCAGAAGCATATATTAGCTACATAGCATATATTAGCTTATAATTTAAGATATTTTGCTTTCTTACTTTCTTTAATAAAAGTTCGTAGATTTGGAGTGAATAACGGCGACGACACTTGATGAGTATCAAGACACACTTTATTGGCCAGTATTTTTCAAGACAGCTCCAAAATCACGCTTACAGTTGTCGAAGAACTACTATAAACACGCTGAGACAATCAGCGACACAGCCTTCAGGCTATCAGGTTATAACAGTGAAGACGGCTTCACAGCAAAGCACTAGAGTACAGCCGCCGACTCTGCTCGGTTGTTCTCGGAACACCACGTACTCTCCACGCTAGAACTTGCGATGCACTCGACGATACGCTAGAGTACAGCTCCCGAACACACTCTAAGATAAAAATCGACGATGCACTGCCTCGCGATACACTAAGAGACTCGGCTCGATGTACTCGACGACCAACTCGGCACTAGACTATGCACTGACTCCTCAATGACTCTTAACTGACTCGATCTCCGCGCACCTGCAGGGTTTTATATAGCTTTTGGCTTGTGTTCGAGAACGCTGTGGGGCTAAACCAGTAAGAATTCGTTCCAGAAGGTTTTCCATGCGTCTATAGCATATCGCCGATTTTGTCGCCAAATGGCCGATTTCTCGCCAAATGTGGCAACTCTGCCTTCCCTTGCCATTTTCTGGCAACACTAAATCTGCTTTGCGAGGAACCTATCTTACCGCGCCTGGACATTTCATAATATTTATGGACATATTTAGGAGAGACGAAAATAAAAATCAGCAGTACTTTCGCCAAGACTCGAGCTCCTGAGTTCCTACTTGTTAACCAGACGTTCTTTCCAATTACACCACGAAGCCATGCTGTAAAGATGGAGTAAATCGCTTCCAATTTTTGCAAAAATGGTCTCAAGAAATCTCGAGAAATAGATTCAATTTTTTTCTCTAAATGAGAAATCGGAATTCTACTTCAAAATTGGCTTTCAAATTCACAATTTGCAATTCTCGATGATAGAGTGACAAAGCCAAATGTGTTAAAGATTAAAACAAATGTTGCAGTTCTAAAGAATGAGTTTCAATATCTTCGAATTTCTCACTGGGCAGCTAGCTATCTTAATTTCTGATTGCTTCTTCTCAAACGTATTTAGTAAACTGCGGCTGCTTTAAATACAAAATTACCATTAGTTACAAATTATTACCATAATAAAAAATTTAAAAAAAATCTGAAAGGCTTCAGATTTTAAATTACGTCCAAAGGGGCGTTTTTTAACGTGTTGTGTGTTACCTTTTATATATTAAATATCATGTTCTTCGCATTTAAACATAAAATTAAGTTCAACAGCAATATCGCAAAATAATTTAAAATGAGCGTATCTTTAGACTTTCCGATACACAGTTCCGCGTGCTGAAGATAATGAAAAGGTTTTCTTTTTCCCGTAGAGTGTTGCCATTGCTCGCTTTTAAATCGTTGAGTTTGTTTATCAAAAATTCGATTAAGTTTTATAAAATATGAAATAGATAATAAAACAAATTCCACATTTGGGCTTCCAGATGCGCATATTCGGGTGGAAACGTACGTTATTCAAAATTGGATGGCTCTAGGTATCGTTGCTTTATCACATTTGGAGAAATATACATACATTTATGCAGATTCTTCATTATTTGATTTCTTTAAATATAATACAGGGGTGCAATATTTTGTGCCAACAGTTCGAAAAGTGATACAGACTTTTAATGTTTCCGACGCAAATTCGCAAAACGAAAACAATAGTCCTTCAGGGACAAAGCCCCTTTGGACTAATAATACATACTGAATTACAACAATGCATGCGCCATCAAAATTTATATTTCATACATTAATTAATATAAGCTACTTTAACACTACTTAATGGTTAGGTCAAGTTATTCAGTTATGGCAAAGCACACGAGGGCTATCTGCCTAAGCGGAGGGATGCCTTCGTGGAGGACGTTCTAAGGGAAACTGGCTCGTATACACGTTACACATGGGGAAAACCACGAAAACGCCCATGCAGCCAGCCCATTCGCAGGATTCGAACTTCGGACCGAACTGCCACTGTTCAGCGTCTTTACCGCTCGGCCGTTGGTGGGCTAACACTACTTAATGAAATTATTTATATCTATTATGAAAATATATCAAACGAGTTCCACTTCATTCAGATCGTCATCTTTGTATATTAAATCACTTTATTATCACAACTTTCAAATTCCATTTCCATTACGATGATGAAAATTTACGTATAGATAGAAGTAATGTACGTATATTTAAAGGGAATATATGTTTAGAGCAAATGTATATTTAGAGGGAAGAAGGACACATTATCATTCTTGTTTGAAATTCTAAAACTCAATGATAGGACATTAAAAAAATTTCCCTTTTAGCAGTCTGAAATAGAATTGTGTAATTAAATAAGACATATAAAATATTTGAAAATCAAATATATTTTAAGTATTAGTAATTTATATACAATTTATAATTTCTCGAGCTTATCCATAAGAAATATTTTGTGATTTAAATTATGCAGTAGTTTCATTTTTCGTGATAATTATTTTTTAGATGTTTATGAATACAGAATATTTCATTACTCAAAACCCGGAGATTATCATCCCATTTTAAACATTACTTTGTGCATTTCATGGGTAAACTCATTCATTCTCTATCATTTGAGGAAGCAACAAGAAATTGGGTTTTGTGATCTTATCTACGCGCAAATAATGCAATTGCTCTTGTTACATGTAATTAAAAAATACAATTTTTAAGCTTTTATAAGCTGCGAAAATATAAATTAGCACAATTCCATTTACAGTGTCATGTTTGTTTATGAAAGTGATTACTGCATTGCATAAAAGTTTGCTTTTCGTTGTCAAAACTTTTCTCCATGATAGGATCTAATTCATTGCATTTAATAATATTAGAAGATATTCCAACTTCTACAATCTAATAATTTTCACTTTTTGAAGTTACTCTAAGAATATAAAATTTCAAGATGGACGTGGTAACCTTTGCCTGAAATACTACCTATCTCATTTAAGGAAGAAGTGCAGCTTCGGATATATACCTTGCATTTGTGTTTTCTCTGTGAGTATAATATACATAATATATAATGGTCATCAGTGCTTTGAGCCTTCGACTTTTGTTCTGTAAGTAGCAACGCAGTTAACAAGAAGACTTTGCCATATTTTCTTATTATAGTTCGCCTTCAGTTGCGTTGTGGAATTATGAGAAGTTTCCACTCTTCCGTAACATTTCCAAAAAGGTACAGAAATCGATTATTTTGGTAAGCATCGGTTGAATATTGCCGGCGGTCTCCTCCGCCCGGATACTGGTGAACTAAATCAGAGTAGTGGAAAATAGTTTTCCTAATCTAGAAGCTTGTCTCGCATTTTTCCCTTTCTTACTATTTTTAACGTTGAATTTATTAGCCCAAAGGGGCATTACACTCAAAGGGCTATTAGTCTCAAAACGGCATTTACGTCGTTTCACTTTGTGCGTTGAATCACATTTCAAACTGCTGCCGCCAAATATTTTCGCCCTGCATTGTATTTAAAGAAACTAAATAATGAAGAATCTGCATGAATATTTATCTCATTGTGAAAACGAAACAGTACCTAAAGCCATCAAATTCTGAATAACATAGTCCTCCAACCAAACATGGGCACTTGGAAGACCGAATTTCGAATTTTGTTTTATTATCTACAATGCACTTCAAAAGTTAAGGAACAGCATGTTTTTTGTGTGTAGTTCGAGAATGAAGACACAGGAACACGAAATTTAAAGGACATGTTCACTAAGTCTTGGAAAAACAGCATATCCCACTTTTTTCAGGAAAAATGGGGTGGTAACATAACAAAACTGGATCCTAATAAGGAATGTGTCCACCGCTAGCTGCAATACATTGGCGGCAGCGACGTTCCATGATGTAAGTTTCCGGTTAGTGAAATGGGAAGAAACAGACACGGAGTAATCCTTGTTCAAGCTCATCTAACGATGCTGGAGAACTTAAAGCAGCGATCTGTCACCCAAAACAGTCCCAAAGATGCTCCATCGGATTCGGGTATGGGGATTGAGCTGGCCATTCCATCCGCTCCATACCGTAACCCTCAAGATATTCTTCAGCAACCCAAGCTCGGTTCGGTCGCGCATTGTCGTCCATCAGAAGAAATCCAGGACAAGTAGCAGTGGATATGGGCGGACGTATTGATCAAGGATCTCGTCTCGATATCTCGCACCAGTCAAAGTTCGTACATGGAACACATGCAGGTCAGCGTGACCACCGAGAGAGATCCCAGCCCAAACCATTATTCCACCACCTCTGTAACTGTGTCTTTCACAATGTGGGACTGGTTTTATGTGGTGCGTGAACCCTCCAGATCAGCTAACGATCTGAATCACTCTCCAATGTTAAGCCTGGGGTTGTTTGTGAAGGGAACAGACGCCCATTATTGACTGGTCCAGAAGACGTGTTCTCTTGCCCAATATACGGGCACCTCTGTGTCCTTGGGTCATGGAGACACAAAAAACTGGTCGTCTTGCATACAGACCTGCGTTGTGCAAGCGTGTGCACACTGTAGTAGCTGATATTCTTGCTCCTGTTGCGACTAAATGATCTGCCATGACCTGAGGCACAGCAATGTTACTCCTCCATCGAACCGAAGGAACTAAATAACGGTCTTTCGCAGATGTTACAGCTCTGGATCTGCCTTGAACATGTCTTCTAGACACAGAATCCTCGGATTCAAACTGATTCCGTGGACCACATTACGAGAGACATTGAGACGTCTAGCGGCATCAGCTTGTGACATCCCCATTTCCATCTATCCTATCGCCCGTGATCTCAACGAATCGGGCAAACGACTTCTCCTGGATATTGTTCAAGAAACTGAAATAACAACTGATTAAGACTCGTCAACAAAAATTACAGTTTTTGCATGTTTTCTTCAACTCCTATATACGAGGGTTGGAACTTTAATAGTGGCAACACAGCTGAAAACACGCTACGCAACAAAACCAAAGAATATCGCGTATACCACACGTGAACTAGATACCTACTTTACATCTCCGCAAAAAGACTCGTCCTGCCTACGTCATGCGCATGCGGAGTGACGCGAAGAACGGATCCTTGTATTAGCTCGCGGTCTAAAGTAAGTGTTGTCAGGATGTTTTCAAAACAAGAACAACGATGTTGGATAAAAATTGAATGTGCCAGAGGTCGTACAACACGACAGTGTCATCAAGGGCTTCAAGAAGCTTGCGGGAAATCTGCATTGCTTTACAGAACCGTAGCAAGATGGGTGAAAGCATTCAATGAAGGACGCCAAAACGTGGCAGACATGCTGCGGCCAGGTCGTCCGAGTGTCAGACCTGCAAGCTGTTGCCGGCCACACTTTCTGCAAAACGCCCCTCTCATTTTGCATGACAATGCTCGGCCGCACGCAGCGCAAGCTGTGACTGATTTGTTCAAGCGATGGGGCTGGGAAGTGCTTTACCATCCACCATACTCCCCAAATCTAAGCCCTTGTGACTATGACTTAATTCCTAAGATGAAGGAACCACTTCGTGGCACTCGCTTCCAAACTGTTCCTAAGATTCTTGCGGCAGTAGACCGGTCCATGCAAACTATCAACAAATCAGGCGCTGCTACAGATATTCCGCGACTTCCACATCGTTGGAAACGGGTTGTATACAATGCTGGCGACTATATTGAAGGACTGTAAAACATGGTGACATGAATCACTTTTGTATTCCTTGTAAATAAATAGTTGCCACTATTAAAGTTACAACCCTCGTAGGTATTAATTTCTATAAAATAAAAGTAGTAGCCCCTCAGGGGCTCACTTTTGTGAGTACGGGTGTGGCAATCCCGAGGTGCCCTAGCCCTT
>KK114777.1:0-60154 GCA_000611955.2 Stegodyphus mimosarum
CATCCGCAATCCGCCTCCCAACTTGCACCGCCTCCCGACTTGCACCGCCTCAATCCGCCTCCCGACTTGCACCGCCTCCCGACTTGCACCGCGCACAGCCTGCGAGTTTGAGATCCTGGCGCTGAACCGGCACTTTCACACTACTGATGTATATTAGATTTATGCATAGCATTGTTCTAACATAGGTATTTTGACATAAAATAGAACTTTTTCTAAAATAACAAACCAGTTTTTTTTTTTTTTCGGTTTTATTCGAATTTGCGACTCAAATTATGCCTAGATATTAAATTTTGCAATTTTTGGTGGGAAATTTACGGAGAGATTTAAAAACTTGTCTTGGCGTATTTTTTTCAATTTGTGCCAAGAATAATTCACTTGGCGAACTTCTTAATTTATAGCAACTTATTTTCCTTTCCTTTTTTTCCTTGTCCACGAGCGGAAAAAAGTCATCGTTCATACTTAAAAATAATTTTAACAAAGTGCGTAAATTATATTTTCGTTATTATCGCGTATAATAAATACACCAAATTTCGAAACGCACCAAAATGTAAATTCGCGTATATCTTAGGAAATTTTGAATAAAAAACTCTAATTTTCTGGAGGTATGCTTAGAAATACATCTATTTTAAAATGATGGCAAAAAAATTTATAGGTTATAATTCAAAATTTTTTAGAAAAATTTATAAAAATGTTCTAAAAGTATGTCATAAAAAATGTGCGAATTTTATTTGGAATGAACCTAAATTTCGAAATGGGAAAAGGAAGAATCAAATAAGTTTCATAAAAAAAGATATATTAATGAATATATACTAAATTCAATTAACATGGAGGAGCTGAAGTTTTCAGAGCTAATTTTTTAAAAACTACTCATGGGATCTTAACAAAACTTGGTAGTTCGGCATAGTTTAGAATCGGAATATGGAAAAAAATTGCCATGTCATTTCAGAAAAAGTCCGATTTTGTTTCAAAACACCTATATTAGAATAATGCTATATATAAATCTAATACGTATCCTCAGTCGCACTTTCGAGACATGAAAACTCAAGTTGAATTTCGTCAATCGGCCAGTAGAACGGGAGATATAGAACTGTCCCATTTCTTTCTTTTTTTAGCCCCCGCAGTGTACAATTTGGTTTCTCGTATTGTGGCCCGAACAGCCAGCAGAATTACGAAAACGAAGATACGTACGTCCAAGCCGGAATTTTGAATTTCGATTTTTTAAAAAATTTTATTATTAGAATAGGCGCCGCCTGATGTGATCAAGCTTCTCGACGATTCTTTTGATAACATTAAAATGGTGAGAAAAAGATATTCTTCAATTCCATAGCAAATTTAATATAAAAATATCAAAAAAACTTAAAAATACGGCACTTGAATTAGGAAAATGCGAAAGCGTATTTATGAAACTGTCTATAATGCGCTAATGCAAAGGTTTATTTATGAATGACCAAAGCGTTTCTGGCAATTATCTGATCGGTGATGCACCCCTAATCCGAAACATCTTTCATTATTCAATGTAAAATTGTAAATTGGGCCAAAAGTAACTTTAGTTTGGGTAAATGTTTTTCAGAGAATGCTTTATTTTATTTTTTTTTATTTTTTTTACAAGGAAAAAAATTCTGCAGAAATCGGTTTGCTCCTGGAGAAGAAAGTATTTGATCTTGTATCTGATCGTCCTCCAAATCGATAGAGTTATTAAAAGTCAGCGTCGTACTAATGTTGTTTTTTTGCCTGAATGGTTGACTGAAATCGAAGCCGAGCTGTTTGGTGACCCCTCACTTAGCGACGTTTGGCAAGCGAAAGGTTAAATTAATTATCAGACACTTTCTGCCACTTGGCAATTTTTATAATTTATTTTGACCTGTTTGGCTATTCTATATTCTTTATCATGTTAATCGAATTGTTGATCCCAATAAGGGAATGGATTTTTCCATATTTTTATATGCAAAAGGCAGTACTTCGACCAATCGATAACAATATCCGAGCGATCACAATTAAGCGGTGTCTATTGCAGCTCCAAGGGACCCTTTAGTCTTGTTCCACACTTTTTCCTTGTGTCATTTTTTCTACGTATCATTTCTTAAATCAGTAATCTATCACATATTTATATATTGAATTTCGAAAATTATCTGTTGTATATTCACTAATAGAATCGACGTTGTTGTAGGTTACTCTAAACACTATCAATGACGCTTAGAACACTTAAAAAACGTGTAAGATAAAATATAGTACAAAGTAAAATATAAAGTCCATTTAAAATTCATCCCATATTTAATGAATTGCACGAAAAAAAATAACAGAAGCACAACGGCAAACTGCAAGAAATAGGAGGGCAAATACGTAAAAACCAAAAGTAAAACATAAAATTTACATCTTTTGCCGCATCATCATTAGGGGGCAGGTGCAACGAAAGATTTAAATTAATAAAACAGCTTGTTTCTGAACCGACGAAAACACAAACTAAAGTTTAAAATTTAAAAATAATCTTTGGAAAACAATAAAAGTAATCTGTGTCTTTATCAGTAAGGTCGGACTTTTGGGCTGGACTGATAGAGACTCGGATTATTTTTATTTTTCCTAAGATTATTTTTAAATTTTAAACTTCGATTTGTGTCTTTGATGGCTCAAACACAAGTTGTTTTATGAATTTAATTCTTTCATTGCTTTCATCTTTGGGATTTAGACTGATAAAGACAACTCCTATTTCCCGCAGTTTCCGCTGTACTCCTTATTTTTGGGTTTTTGTATGTGATTTATTCCGAATTGAATCTGTGATGAGTTTTGAACGTATTTTTTATTTTATTTTGCATCATTACCACCACTAGTTTCTGCTCGAAGCGAGCAATTGCATTAGGTTTTGAACTGCTTTGTAATATATCTATCTATCTATGCCTACGAGTATGCTTTTGTAATGATATATGTGAAATGCCCAAATGAAAATCGAGAATTCTCTTAACTTAATTCAAATTAAAGTTAGTATTTTAATTTAATATTTTTATACCAGGCCTGGTCAAATTTCATGTTAGAATTCAGGAAAGTTCAGGAGCCGCAACTAGATTTTTCGAAAGCTACAAGTCCATATTTACATCATTTTGAAGCAGTGAAACAGATTTGAAATGCTAAGAAAGGTCTAATTTTAAACGATCATTCAATGACACTTTATTTTAAGCATGGGATGATGCTTCGAGGACTATGCAAAGTTTCGTGGTGTCTTCGCTCTTTCTAATGACAACTCGATACAGTGAAAAGGACACTTCTTCAATTTTTTTAATACGCCTGCCCTTCCGCCATACCTTCTGGTAAATGTTAATCTGTCACAGCTTTGTCATGCCCATGAATCTCTGGATTCTTCTTAAACCTGCGTCAAAGCTTCTCAAATCGTTATTTTGCTACCTCAAAATTATTCCGTAATACTTTTGCATTCTCGTTCCACCGAAAGCAAAACTGTATATCTGTTGTCCATACATTTGACGGATTCTCGAAAGTTTCTAAAGTTGACATCGTCTTCTAATCTGTGACTGTCGTCAGATTTATTAGAAGGTCCAGAAGCTTCCAACTGCCATAAATTTTCATACATTTGGACGTTGAGTCAACATCAACCTAGCGGTTTTTAAATTGTAACAAATTCTGTGTGACATCCAATATTTCTGATACACTACAAGCGTTTTCTGCTCCATTCACAGGCTACTTCAGCTTAGTTTAATTCAAAAATTAGACAGACCCTTTCCTGTAAAGCATTCGCAAGTATCTATCCACTCCATTCGTAAAACATTCACATACCTAACTTTTGAAGATTTTCTTTCTAAAATTGCTTGATAGAATCAATACACTATTTTTATTTATCTTCTTTTGATGCTTTTGAATTAAAATTTCTTGAGATAAAAACAAAATGAAATAATTATATTTGGACATAGAGAGGTTTAAATTCGCTCATAACTTTGTAAAAAGAATTAAATAAATAAACTGCATTTTTTTACACATCGAGTAGTTTAGCATATTTATCATATTTCATGCATATATTTTGTAATGCATAATAATCCTATGACTACCCCTGATATATAGTGTGGAATTTATGTTAAGTTTTACTAGCATTTTTTTCCCTTGACTCATTTTGCTTCATTCCGGAATTTATGTAAATTTGAGCGGCAAAAGTTTTATTACAAAATTAGAAGAATCAAAATTGAAAATTGGGCTCTATATTTTTATTTAACTCTCTTAAACGGTGAAGTAGGATAAATTTAAAGGTATCTTATATCTGTATCTCTTTTTCATATTATTATATTTTAATTAGGAATCCTGGTTCACCAAATTTACCCGACAGAACTTATATAGCACGTTTTAAACACAAAGTGTTACAATATAATATATAATCCCGATATATATAATTTATATATTAACAGTGACCACCGCTTATTAAACTCATTAATAGACTCAGACGCTTTTTACGTTCAAATTTCCAGGAACCGAAATCAACAGATTAAATAGACTGAAATTAACAGATTCATTGAGAAAATCACTGTTTATTAAACTTATATAAATGAGTTTTATAGCAGTTTTCTATCCTCTGGTCCTCGTATCTGTCAGGCACTGTCTTGCAATGGACTTAGAAACTATTTTCCAAAATACAGTTTTTATTTAAAAAATTTTAATTTATTTCGAAACTATTGTATTTATTTCACGATTCACTTTTATAATGTGTGTCAGTTGAGAGTAATATTGAAACAAAGTGTAAAAATATTACTGTGATAGTATAGAAAGTGTTAAAAGAACTTTAGTAACTGATTATGAAAGCGATACAGAAGAAGTGAAGAGTGTACCAACATCAATCGAATCCAGGAAAACATTGAAAATTCTGAGAAAAAAAAGTGTTGATAAAAAATCTACCAGCAGTTTTACAAAATTGAGAAGTTACTGCTGAAAAATATGAAACATATGGCAGACAGAATAGTTGTTTTCAGATAAAATTTCATCAAGAACGGAATCATAAAAGTATTTTTATAAAAAATCTAAAAATATGAGTTTCAAAATTGTGCAAATGGTTCAGTTTTACTATTAATTTTTAACTGTTATTTTAAGATTAATTAATTAATGTGTTGTTAGTTATTATTTTTCTTGAAAAGTTTAAAATTCATATAACTATTTGCAATACACAAATTGCCGTCCATTAAACTCTGCCGCTTAATAAACTCAAATAACCGATTTCAAACGGAAGTAATTTTAATAAGCGGCGGATACATATTTTTACATTACAAATCAGGGTTCGAAAATCCTGTGGTGCAACTTTAAAGCGGGAATCTTTTCAGATTTTTGAAAAAATTAATCTTGTTCCATGAGTACCTGATGAAATTTTGATTCATGAACGCCATAATTTAAAAGCAGTGTGTTTCCAAATTTAATCAAAATGCTCAGGGATTTAAAAGAAGTAAACTTCTATCAAAGCGTCTATCGAAATTAATCAATAATGTAATTTAAAAGAAATGCTTTGCCCTTAACCGAAATGAAATATTTTTGCATTCTTTGCGCCACTGTGTTGCCATTCACGGCAAAGAGAAAGATGTTGAATTTTTTGCTTTAAAACTGTATCTACCTTATCAGTTAAAATAAGCGATAAAAGCAATTCTTCATCCCTGTTATTTTTAATACTAGCTCAGCTTAATAAACTCAAACACATTATACGTATTTTCTTTTTTATAATAACTATTCCAGGCGGCTGACTGCGCAAGCTGCCTAAAATATTAATAATAAAACAAAACAAAAATCTGAAAGATTTCAGATTTTAAATTACGTCCAAAGGCGCGTTTTTTTTAACGTTTCGTGTGCTACCTTTTTTTTATTAAATATCATGTACTACGTACTCAAACCATAAAATTCAGTTCAAAATCAATATCGCAAAATCATTTTAAAATGAACATATCTTTAGAATTTGCGCAAGTCTCGTGCGCTGGAGATAAAAATGTTTTTTTTTCCGTACAGTGTTGCCATTGCTCGCTTTGAAATCATTTAGTTTGTTAATCAGAAATTCGTTGAAATGTTACAAAACATAAAATCGATAATAAAGCAAATTTCAAATTCAAAATTAGGGCTTCCAGATGCCCATATTCGCAGTAGGATTACGTCATTCAAAATTCGATGGCTCTAGGTTTTATCACAATGCGAGAAACATGCATACATTTATGCAGATTTTTCATTTTTAAAACTTTAATGCAGAGCGATAACATTTAGTGGCAACAATTTGAAAAGTGAATCGGGCATTCAGAGTGAATCAACGCAAAATCGCAAAACGAAAGTAATAGTCCTTCGGGACTAAATCCCTTTGGACTAAAAAAAATTTTAAATTATTATAAAATCAACATGATAATTAATATGTAACTAAGAGTTAAATTATAATTTAATAGTAATATTAATTAAATTACATTTATTACAACTATTAAAAAATATTATGAAAAATAAAAATTATTTTGCCATATAGATACTTGGAAACATGAAATTTAATAATAACAGAATTGTTCTATAATTTTATATCAAGAAAAATAAAATCATACGGCATTTTTAATAAATTTATAAAATTAATGCCTTTTATTTTTTTATTACTGGGCTTCGCTATTTTGAGTGCCTACGCATTTATTATTCGCTATATAAAATTGTAGATAAATTTTGTAATTATTTAATCTCTTGTTCCCATTTTCTCCTTTCAGTTCAATAATTATTTAACGAATTTTAAATAAAAACTTATTTTATAAAAAATTGTTTTTCATTTTCTTCTTTTGTCTCGATGACTTTATGCCAAATACATTATTCAGATATGCTTTTGAAAACTCTTTTGCTTTGAAAATTTGTTTTCCAACAATGAAGGAACAAATCTTTTGAAAAAGAAATGGCTTATTAGATTTATGTTTTATTATTTTTTGCGTTCTTATTATTTTTAGTTTTAGAAATATAAACAGGATTTCAGGAACAAAATCACAGATTCTAATAACTCAAAAATTCAATTTTAATGGATATTTTGGTTTAATTCATTGCTATTGAGGTTATTGTTTATTGATGTAAAACAGCATTATGTAGTAAGGAAGAAATCATATAAAACCGATGTAACTGGAAAAGATACATTAAAACTATTAACATCCTTAAAGAAGCAATAATATATTTTTAAATATGTAACATTCTTATGCATTAAGTGCAAGATAAAGAATAAAATATGCAAGAATACAAAATGCCACAACAACGACAACCCCCAACCAAAAAAAAAAAAAAAAAAAAAAAAAAAAAAAAAAAAATGGAAGAACGCAAACTATTGAACGAAAGGATTTAAAAGTTAAGTTGTTAAGCAGTTTCATGCCAAGTATTAAAAAAATTGCATCTATACATCAATTAGAGCTGTCACTTTATTGAAATAGAAATTTTGCGTCATTAGAATCGATAGTTCTATTTCTGAAAGCTTGATTATATTTTTAATTTAAAAATAATAATAATACAAAAAATAATAAAACATAAATCTAATAAAACATTTTCTCAAAAACTTCTGTTTATACCTTTTGTCTAAATGTAATTTTTAAGTTATTTATGTGAAATTATTTGTATTATGATTGTGTTTTATGCTTTATTTTATAGAGAAAAATGTAACGGGGTCGATGAAGAAAACCCGTCTTTTAAAATGGGGCGTTACAAGAAAAGGATTGGTAATCGCTGCTGCATACAAACTGCATGACTTTCAAGCAATTTTTTTATATACTTTCAAGAATTTTTTTTTGTTGTTTTAGTTGGAGCAGGTGTTTACACCTGCTCCATGCATCTGCTCCAATCAAAGCCGGCGATACATCAGGTTTTCTGTAGACTCTGCAATTAAACCATTCACTCTTTGTTGCCTATCTGTAACGATACATCGTGATATTAAATTTTGAATGCGCAAATGCGACAACAGCTTGATGTGTCCTTGACTTTGAAACGACACCGAGGCGAAGGTCGAATTACTTACACATGAAACCTCTTTATTAGACACATTAAAAATGATAATTTGTGGCGTTCAATAGAGAGTTTCACGCTATATTTTATATTATCCAGTAGTCGAAGCTTACAAATATGTTTATTAGGCCAAATGCACACATTTCTATGGTTAAGCAACATGTCGAAATTTTGAAAGACTAGATTTTGTTCAATTTTCTTCATTTACATTTAATGAGTATGCTCATATACGAATGTAATTAAAGGTGTAGGAAATACAGTATAAAAAGCCAATATTATTAATTTTTGTTTTAAAATCACGCTCTGTTGGCCTTAAAATTAAGCGCGGGATTTTTGCTGCCGAACTGCAAAAGTATGCGTCACCCTCATATCAAGGCGCTTTCGAAAATATCCTATTTTTTAAACCGCATCCGACTGGAGTGAGAGTGAAGTCACCTTTACGCCGGATCACTCTTTTAAATGTTCCTATCTTTTCAGGCATCATCCATTCTAAATAAGAATGGTACCTTTATGCAGGGACGGTCTTCTTTAAGGTCCATATCTTTTCGAACATCAGACATTATAGATAACGGTGCTGGCACCTTTCTGTCTGCAGATGTCCCTATCGTTTCGAACATCAGTCGTTCTAGGCAAGATTGCTGGCATTTTCATACCGGGGTGACTTTACATAGGTTCCTGTCTTTTCGAATAATTTCGGACCCTTAAGGAGGCAGCGGCTTTGTAATGATCCATGCTTATAAAGTAGCCCATCTTTTCGAACAACCGTCTACCTGCGTAGGAATACGAGCACTTTCAAGTCGAGACACTCTGATAAATGTCGGAACACTCTCATAATTTTCAAACAACGTCAGAACCGCATAAGATTGCGACCATCTTTGAGCCAGGACATCTTTCTAAATGTTCCTATCTTTTCGAGTATCAACCATTCTATGTAGTAATGACATCTTTATGCCGGATTGTCTTATTAAAGGTTCTTGTCTTTTTTAACAGCTACCTTCGCAATACAAAAGATAAAGCTCTTCACGATCATGTGGTCATGAAGGAATGCTTCCTGTGCTTTTCGTCACTTTGAACCGAACAGATGCAGACAGAAAATCTACGTCCTGGAGACCTTACAAAAGCTAACTGTCAACATTAGAAAACAACGTTCAGGTAAAAATCTGATACGTGATAAAAGTGTTATAAATGTCAGAGATTTGGCTACGGTAAACTTTCTGCAATAACAAACGAAAAGACTTCAAACGTTCTGAAGATAATTTGCCTTACACCTGTGAGCACCAGATAGACTCGAAACCGTATTGCATTAGATACAAATTGGACCATGTTGCATCATTTAGATGTTATTAATTTACCCCTAAAATTCACAAAAAGAGCTGTACGGAAAAATCAATTCCAAACCTGATGAATTCCTTTCCTGCCATAGCTCCCAATGTCAGGAAGTCATTTCAGGAAAGAAATCCTCTTATACACGCGCCGAGTGCTTCTACTGAAAAGACTAGGATGGACTTGATTTCGGATAAGAATATTAGCAATCTGCTCTCCAGAGTGTTAGATGTTGGTAAAAATGCAAAAAGACGTAATCTCCAATTCAGAAAGTTGGTTCTCTCCCTATTATAATTTTTCGAAGAAAACTAATTTTCGTCTAATTCAACGAATGATGAAACTGTGATGCCGACCAACAGCGCTTTCGAGACCTTTCAACAACGAGTTAAGAAGATGCCTTCCTAACTCGTCCCTTTTCTTCCCAGCTGAGTATCCATCTTCTCATCCAACATTGCTTTTTTTACCGAAGCAAAGGTGCTTCATTTTAAGCTCCTTTCCTCACAGAGTTTTTCAACTTTCAAACAGGCCCCACATGGCTCTGGCCCACTGAGGCTCTGGTCACAACGAGAAAAAATTCTTCCAGAAAAATAGAAACAAACAACTAAGTATTCCACTCTGGTGTGGTGCCTTTATACCGCGTCACACTTGTAACCTTTTGATCGTCATCAAAGAGCACAGCTTGCATTCCCGCTACGAAACGCAGTAGGCGTAAACGAACACAGCTCATATTTCAGATTTACTACTGACAGATAACGCGCATATTGGAGAAAAAAAGAATTATTAACTTCGTAATCACTGAAAGGTTAAAATATGTTATCTTTTCGAGCAACCGCCGACGAGATATATGAATGTTAGACCGGGGCATTCTTGTAAAATTTCCAGCCTTTCAACCCGCTTCCGACCTGTATAAGAGTGCGACCACTTTTAAGATGATGCTACATTCTCAAAGTTTCTATCTTTCGTGTGGCAGCCCTAATACGACTCAGAATCACTTTGACTTAGCAACGTTTATCTCAAACTTATCACTGTCCTCTGAAATTAGCAGAAAGTGACTTTTTATGTCATGGCAAAATCCCTAATTTCATAGAGCAGTAGAAGTCAGAAAATGAGACCAAACTGTTTAGGATGAATAATTTCCCAAATTCATTTTGACTCAAAAATACTAATGACTTCCATTCCTTAATAATCACGCTAAACAACATTATTTTTGAAAAGAAAATCGCGATCCCTATGGCCTCTCATGTACACATTTGCCAATTATCATCCGTTGAATATGTTTATTAATTTAGGTGAACTTGATCTAGCGAAATTTTGATCTTTTTTTAAGCACAGATGCTCAAATGTAACAGAAAGAACTTTTTGCCTAGCAATGAAAATCAACGCAAATGAAAATCGCACGTGCTCGACATTGCCCCCTCTGTAAAGGTCTCAACACCTTTATGAATGCTGCTGTTTTTAAGCTAGATATTCTATATTCGATTGCCTATGCTTCTATGACCGAAATGAATCGGCCTTCATAATCTCTAAATCTTTGTGCCATATGGGAGCATCAGGAAGAAAACTTTAAAATGGAATTCACTAAAACGGGAAAAACTGAAGTCAGGAATGAGTGGGTGGTGCTAAAAGTTTCGAGAGTAGATAGTCTCTAGCAACTTAGTAGGTAGAGCTACTGGAGTCCATCTCTTCTAAATGTTCAGCAATTTCCATGCCTAGCTTTTGCCAGGGAGTAATGTCATTTCTGCGTCTTCTAATAAGGCTTATAAAATGGGTAAGAAGGCCTTTGTAGTATTTTTTTTCTCCTAGGGTCGAGGTATGTAATCCTTACTTTCTTGAATAATGGCATTGACTGCATGACTTTTGCTTGAAGCCATTGGCTGTGAAGTACATGGTAGGGAATTTCCACCATTCATGATGAGTTTCTTCCTTCTAGGTTCCGTGAATTTCGGGAACTTCGGAGAGGAAGAAGCGAATTACAAGGATATTCAACTGAGATTCATCACACTGCGGTACTTATACGCCACACGCCACAGCGCTCTTAGAAAGGTTCCTAATTTTTTCGAACAGCAATTTACTTGCGTACGAATGCGAGCACCTTTATATCGAAGCATTCTCATAAAGGTTCCTGTCTTTTGGATTTACATTAGAGTCCCGGTGCCTTAACGCTGGTTGTATATGTCTATTCGAACAATCGTCAATCTGCATTAAAGTGCGGGTACTTTCATACCAACGCACTCAAAGTTCCTATCTCTTCGAACAGCAGCCAGCAGCCGACTTGGATAACAGTGCAGCCAACTTATGCTGGAACATGTTTCTGAAGTTTCTAATTTTCTCGAATGGCGGCCGTTCTGGCACTTTTATGCCAAGAGAACCTTATAAAGGTTCCTACGTTTTCGAGCAGTGACTAACTGTATAAGAATGCTGATACCTTTTCCTTTTGAATGACCATTAACCTTTATGACAGTGTGTGAGCCTGCGGGGACATCTTTTTAAAAGCTCTTATCTTTTTGAACAGCGACCGGCTTAATACAACTACGGACACCTTTATAAGAAAGCACTCTTACAAAAGTTATAGCACCAAGCCCGAATAAGAGTCCAACCTTCTTTTAAAAATTTCTGCTTTTTCGAAAAGCGGCGGTGATGTACGGGCACCTTTAAGCACTTTGGTCAGACTACTAGGTGCGCCCATGAAATAACCGGACAAATTAAAAGACCTGTAAGGTATATTTTAATTTCAAAGGGCTTTTCTATCAATTCTTGTCTCCACTGACAAGTCCCTAACAGAATAAGTTTTTAGAATGACTTTGAATACAAATGAGTTAGAAGTAGTATTTAAGGAAGGTTCAACTTACTTCGTAAGAGAGAGAGAGAGCTAGGAATACTGAGTAGCGCGTGTATGCCTTCGGGCTAAATCTCTCTTAAAACTGTTACGTTCGGCCCTATATTACGTGCCTTTTGATATTTGCCGGCTAGTTTAAATTAACTAGGCTAGTTAATTTAATTTCGCCGGCTAGTTTAAATTATCCAATTATGTTGGATATTCGTGTTATAAGGTATTTCTTTTCCCTTCTTAACATGCCTTCGTGGTGTAATGGTCAGCGCACTCGGTGCGTATTTGAGAGGTTCGAGGTTCGAGTTTCCGCGCGGACACTTTTCATGTCTCCTGCTTAAAAAAAACCTAATGACTTTAATCCCCAGTCCCTTAGTCCTTCCTCCCCAAGAAAAAGAAACTAATGCCTCTACAGTGTTAGGTTTGGCTAAGTCTTTTTTAGTTAGTTATAACTTGGTTCTTATTTCTTATTCTGAGTTTAAGCCCAAGTGGAGACTTTGTTGCAAGCCCGAGAAAGGGGTCAACTGTTCATCTTATTTTGAGTGCAGTAAGAGGTAGCTAAACCTTCTTGAGTCTACGTTCTAGTTATTCGAACTCAGCGATAAGTCTCTTAGCAGTTCACTAGGTTCCGCAACATTTACTTTAGCCAAAAAGAGTGAGGAATCCTACAGACCAACGGTAAAATAAAAAAGTGGGAGAATAAATGGATGTTTAGAGGGAGTGATATCTGAACTCCTGTTAAAGCCAAATTAAACTGGTTTATTTTGTTATTTGCATCAGTCTTTTCTCGGTCACCACAATGTATCTGTACCTGCCAATATTCATTCCTTAAATCAAGAGTCAAAAAACCTCTTATTTCCAGAAAGAGGGTTCAGAATGTCGTCAGACCTAGGGAGAGGGTAGCTGTCCTTCTTCGTAACCTCGTTCAACCGGCGCAAAATCTAGTTAAACCGCCTTTCTTTCTGACCAGGATGATGGGAGATGGCCATGGACTTGCTGAAGGCTCAATGGCATTGTTTTCTTGCATGTCGTTTAGATGTTTTCCTACCTCTTCCTGTTTTGCGACTGCTAGACGTGCTGGACGTTGCTTGATTGGTGGATGATCCCAGGTATCGATTCTAAGCTGTGTCAAACTGGTTGGAACCACGTCATAAGACGAGCGAGAAGACTCTTTATCGCTTAATTATGCTTACTGCAATAACTCTGATATTATTCTCTCTGACGACACGGATTCTAGAGGGTTACTGCTTCGGTTAACGCTGGTCACTGGAGTGCATGCTGCAACTACTTTACTTTTCCTAATGATTTTCGATTCATCACCGACGTTGACAACTCTCACCGTGATAACTGCCTTCGATAAGTAGACGAGTGCCGAGGCTACTAGTACTCCTTGCGGGATGTTACATTTCTTGGGATATTCCAATACACCGTACCAAAAATTTCTGTTTTCGGCAATGGATCAAGTAAGCAAAAATTCTGTTGCTGGTACTATGATTTCGTCTTGAGCTACGATTTGATGGACAAATTTAACCCTTTTATCATTAATTCCGAATAGGGTTATTCCTCAGAAGCAGAATGCAGTTCGTTCAAAATCCAAGGAAAAATTATATTCCTTAGAAAGTCCAGTCCGAGTATGCAAGGATCTGTAATAGCTGCCACGTGTGCAGTGTGATGATAGGCGGCACTTCCAAACGTGATATTAAAGTTTAATTTTTCTTCGATTTCGATCTTCCCTCCTGACACAGTCTGGAGGGTAACGCAGGACGGTGTCCAGATGAGTTTACCTTTCAGGTATTGAGGAGATCTTTTCAAATGAAGGTAACATTGGCTCCGGTATCTATAGTCATATTCCAAGAAACTCCATTGATATGTCCCATGATGAAAAGTCCATTATTGCCTCCATTCATTGCAGAAATCTGAACCGTTTTAAACTGTGGCTTTTCTTTATCTGGCAACGTCCGCCCCGGGAGACGGCCACTAATTAGTTTCCCTTCTTCTTGCTGGGAGCTGTCTTACCTTCTGTCCACTGGAGTGTTCTACAGTTCCTTCGTACGTGACCTTCACCACCGTATTTCAAGCACTTTAGGGCTAGTTTCTTGTGTCCCGTATTCTGACTCAAGGCATTGACTTTTCTGATTAAATCGTGTGGACGAGCAGTCACTTGATCTACTGGTTCTTGGACCTGAGCAGCTCTGAATGGGTGGCGGTCTCTACAATTTGCTTACTACAAGTTACTTGAATTTCATCACGTACACTGGAGGGATTTTAATATCTTTGTCGTCGTCCATTCGCAGATCTTTCTGTATTTCAGGACTCCAGATGCCGTCGATGAAGTTCTACAGGGACAGGACTTAAATTGTTTCTGTCAGACACTCCGAAAAGGTGAGGTAAGACAGCTTTCAACATTCGTAGAATGCTGCTGAAGTGTTCCCGTAACTTTCTGTTTTAGTTCAGTTTCCGTGACTTTCTGTTTTCTGTTTTAGTTGAAGTGATATTAGTTGAAGCCTGCTATAATCTTTTAGCCACTTCTTCCAAAGCTCAGCTCCAACGTGACGCGTAAGGCTTGTCTCTGATTTTCGGAAGAGTTTGAAGGATATCCGCTGTGTCTACTCTCAGAACAGCTTCTAGATGACAAGCCTTAGCTTGGAGTTCTCATCCATTTGCATCACCCACTACAGAAATTTGTGTGTTATAACAGGAGGTCTTTCTGTCACATCTGGGTAGCTTCAGAGAGGGATCAGAAGATGTGAGTAAAAGTTTTAAACCATCAGAATTGCTTCCTGCTGTAAGACATTTTTCTAAGGTATGAAATTCTTTGGCGACCTCGGAAACCCTGTCATCAATTTGTTGTTCGAATTGTTGTTGGATGGCAAATGGCAAATACTCTTTCTTCGATTTGTTGTACCACAGTCGAAGCTCTCTCTTCCATTTTTTTCTTTGAAGAAGAAACTCGTTCTTCTCTTTCTCCAACTTTAATTTACACCACCGCTATTCTGTCTCCCATAGCCTGAAATTTGTTTTCTATTATGCAGATACTTTGTCTTTTCGTTTCCCCTTGACCTGCTTCAATCCTTTCTTGAACAGCCTTCATCTCTTCTTTAACAGAATCTTGGCCAACTTCAATCTTTTCTTGAACAGTTTTCATCTTTTCTATTGCGGAATCATGGCCAACTTTCGTCTCTTCTTTAACGGAGTTGACGGCCCGTTCCACCGTTTCTTAGAATGCAGCAAAGGCAGTCACGAGCTGTATTAGTTGCTCTACATCGTTTATGTCACTAACTTTCAACCCCACTCCTGACACAAAACTGTTGCGCGCATGCGGATTAGTAATAGGCTGAATGCACACAGGTTCGATGAGAGGCTGATAAAGTTTTTCTTATCAAAACAACTTCAGAGCCGAGTAAGAGACTTTACCAGCACAAAACAAATCAGAACAACTTCTTACCAATCAAACTTCAGAGTTCTGAAACTTTCTTCAGAAATAGTCGGTGACAATAACACAGAGTACATCAGTAATGATGCTTCAAACTGCTAAGAACGTTAAACACAACGCAACGCAAAGCGCAGCCAAAGATCGAAGCTAAATTGGAGCTAGTACTCGGAACTCGTGCTGAGCTAACAGCTAACAACAACTGAGGCACCTCTTCCGACTTTTGCTTGTCGAGAGTAGCATGAATAGTTCATGTTGCGTTCCGGCTATCTTAACTTCAGGTGCTATAGAAGGGCGCTTCAGTGAAATGAGTCCCGAACAATAGATCTAGGAGGACAGTCTAGAAGATGGCCACTTTGTCACGTGCACAACTGTCGACATCCCAACTGGTTGGGTAGCATTTCAGATTGTTGCGCTGAAAGTTACAAACTAATACAAGTAAAAGATAAAATATAGTAAAATTAATAATTAAAATTAATCATTAAATAAGGTATATAAGTACGTCTTCATGAATAAATAGTAGAATTTTGAACTCAAAGTCCAGTGAAAACTGGAGAATAAGTCACGACTGATGGTGCAGAAAAGTCACTCGATGCGTGTGTGCGGTATCTTCGTAGTAAGTTAAATCACTTACAGTCCTACAGTTTACAGTCCTTACAGTTTTAAAGCAATATGATAACAAATGATATAATAGCATTTTAGAGAGAGGAGCATTGAAATTATCTTGAATAATAAAGCTTAAATCAATATTTACAGCATAAAGACCACTAGAAAGCAAGCGTGTAGTGTACAAGATTGATGATCACGAGGGTTACATGGGTGCTCACACACTCTAGTGCTGACTCAGGAGAAAGCCGCTGAAAAATTAAGTTTAACTCAGGCAGTCCTTCGTGAATAAAACTTATGCAGATAGTAAAAATAAGATGAAAATCACATAAAATTCAGTAAATTTGTAGAATACAGAAAAATACATATATACCGGTCACATAGTAGCAATAAACATAGTCAGGAAGTCACGTGGAGCCACCCAGGTCAGAGCTCAAGTAGTTGCTGCTTAAGTTTGGGTTATTATATCCTGATTGCAGATATTAGAAATACTAGTAGCACCAGTCAGGGAGAACTAAGCGGGAAACTGAGAACAGATGCTGTCAGCTGCCTTAGATAGTTTTCAGCCGGCCAAGATTTTCTAGTACTTTCCGTTTCTCGAAATTACTATAAGGCAATATGAGGGTCGAATTACGGTATCAGCTAATACAGTAATCAATTACATTTGTTCAATTACAATACCTACTACTGTGATATATTGACCGGACCAAAGATTTCTCGTTGCCAGCTTGGTGATATATTGGCAAATTACACAGATACCCATTTACTCAATGTAAAACACACTTCCCCTGTATTCTTACTTTTCCAGCGTAGCTTGCCTCTCTCTATTTTTCATGTTATTTTACACAGAAAAATACAACAGTTTCGCATGTAATTGCACTAAATCATCTGTCTGTGTATAAAATTCGTAGCAATATGTTGGATACTACGAAACAAACACGAAATGAAATTCAAACAACAGCTTTCAAAGATTCAACCCCTCAAGAGCCGTAGAAGCCTGCTGTTCGATAAACCGAAGCCCCTCCATCGGTTGCACTTATAAATTAGGCTACCGTACCGTACGTTCTATTTCCTTTATCCCAAAACTATCAGCCTGCATAAGAGTGCGAGTACTTCTGCGCCGGTGCATTTTTGTAAAGATTCCTACATTATCAAGCAGCCGCCGTTGTGCATAAGAATCCTGGCATCTTTATTTCGAAGCACCGTTATAAATGTTTCTACTTTTTCGAGCAGCGACTGGCTTGTACAAGAGTACGGGCACCATTAGGATGGAACCACCTGAAATTCAATCACTGGCAAGTTATTGCTAACAGAATTGTTTTGAGAATTCGACATCCACGAAACCTTTTCTAAATTTCCTCAGGTAAATTTCATTCATCGCGCTGCTGTTGTTCGACAAGAGATAAACAAAGGGAGGAAAAGAATATATATTTTTTAAACCGAACATATCTCATTGAATATTTATCAGAATAAATATTCATTATGTGAATGCAAGAATATTCATTAGCATATATATTTTCGTGTTCTGTCGGGAGAGAGTGGCCGTGTTCCGTTTGACCTTGAATGGCATACACAGTCTTGGAACGGATTATTCAGATAAAGATCGGGTAACCTAATTTCTACTAGTAATATTTCCGCTCGTTCCATGTTGCTGTGGTTACTGTGGAGACTGGAACCTTAAAGGAAAATCGAGACTTATATAAGCTAAATCAGAGATTTCCAGCTTCATCCTTACATCGACCCCTTTTAAAAGAAAGGTTTTCTTCTTTTATCCAAAAATATGCAACCCAAATAAACTAAAAATTACAATTAAATTGAGAACAAAAACAAAAGTTATGAGAAAAATATTTATTAGATTCATGTTTATCATTTTTGTATTATTATTATTTATAATTTTACCAATAAAAACAGGTTTCCAGTAAGTAAATTAAAGATTCTAAGGTCACAAAATTCTGTTTTAATGAATGTGATGGCTGCTCTTGATGTATGGATGCAATTTTTTTAGCATTTTGCATAAAACTATTTAATTTAGTTTTTAAATCCCCTTGTTCAAAAATATTCAGCCTGTTTCTTGTTTTCTTTTGTAAATTATTGGCTTGAATTAAGCCTGCTGTTGCTAGGTAAGAGGGAAAAAAAGTGAAAAATGTTGGTTGGGTAACAATTTTTATTTTGGTATATTTCTCTCAGATGGTTTTTCAATTCCAAATCTTAGTTTACACACATGTGTTTTACACATGTGTTTTGCAATGAGACTTGTGTTTGAACAGTGCAACCAACTCTTTTTGCATCATAATATTAATATATCACATGTATCGCTGTTTAAGTGGCTCTGTGAGCCACATTCAGTTTTTCAGCGTCGTGGAAATGAACGTTAAAATGTTCTCTAAATTGTGCACTTGCTTGTATATAACAATAAAGCTATACCTTATGAGGAAATTTTGCATTCTTCGTTATTTTTTTTTTTGGTTCCGTTTTCTTTTGTTCCTGAATTTTACTTTTTTATATTGTACTTTTTGCATAAGTACGTTTATATTACATTCATACATTTTAAAAAAAGTATTATTGATTTCAAAAGTAGGTTAAAGGATTTTCGTGTGTTTTCCCTTATATTTATTTTATATAATTTCTTCCTTATTACGTGATGCAACTTTTCATCGTAAAACATTAATTATCAATTTTACAATATTACTAACTTTTTGTAATCAGGGGTAACTTAAATAATCTTAATCATTGGTAACTAAAATTAGTAAAAGTAAAATTAAATCAGTCGTAACTTAATTTAATTTTACTGTGCTTGTGCTAGGAAGAGAGGACGGCATATGCATAAAGGAACGAAATAGATGTTATTATTCGCAAGAGGAATTTCCTTCCATCAAACATCAGGTATTGTTTTTATTTTTTCTTTGTCTATTATCGCTACTCGATTCTGTTTGAGCGACTTACTGGATCGCTGTTGCATTAAAAATTTGCCCAGTGTGATTTGTTGTTGGCTGCCTTCTAAAATTAAAATGCTTCTAAGGTGAGACATGACATAGTCATTGAAAATGCTTATGCTACAACTTGTTAGTGCTTATCTTTGCATCTCATGCCATTTTGCGCAGATTTCTCCGAAGAGAAATCCAGAATCAATTATCTCTCTGCCTCTTCTTCTAAAAAACCTTTCAAAATTTCCTTTAAAGACAAAATTGTAAGAAACTTTTTACCTCCTATCACGGGTCTTCGTGATGTAACTAGAAGTACGTCCGGCTAACAATCGGCATATAATTCGAAGCACGTCTGACTAGAAATCGAGATGTGCGGAGTATTAATTCCGGTTATTGCTTTGCTGATATTTCCTGTGTAAGCTAATATTTCTACAACTTAAAATATTTACTTCGAAAACCAAATTAAATACTTTGTTACCACAAACTGAAATCTGTTTAATTAGAAAACCAAAATAACCCAAAGTAAACTTTTAAATGTTTAATAAAAATGAATATAAAAATATTTAATTAAAAGGCCAAATAAAGCAAAGTAAATTTAAAAAAATTTAACTACAAAGTCGAAGTCAACTTAAAACTCTTTAATTAAAGAGCAGAAGGAAACTTAAATGCTCGACTGGAAAGTCAACTTAAATCTTTAAATCTGTTTAAAATGCTTAATAAAGACACTTAAAAAAACTTTAAAATGCTTAATAAGACAAACTTAACTTTAAAATATTATATTAGAAAGCCAAGTTAAGGCAATGTAAACTCAAAAATCTCTATGTATATATAAAGAAATGTCCGTTTGTTTCTTTGCGTGTAATTCATAGAAATCTATCATTTTATTCCGATTTTGATGAAAGTTTCCACCCTTGGTCTTCCAACCAAGATGAAGGTCACTATCTACTCAAGATTTCCACTCAGGGCGCTTGCATTAGAAGGGTGTGCTCACTACACCCACCTTGCGTACTTGTCACACATCTTAGGTTCATGTCATCGCTGTTGCTTTCCCGTTGCCATCGGAAATCGTATGTGATAAGCAAGGAATTTCTAATTTTTTTTTTTTTTACAAAAAAATTATAAGTTCCTTTCTCAGTATGCATTTTTGTTTTTTACAAAAAATAAATCTTAATTTCTTCACAGTTTGAATTATTAAATCATGTCATCCATGTTTGGTTCCCGTCACCATTGTTACTTTCTCTCTATCAGTTATTGCTGAAACCGCTATATGGTGTCACGTTCCTTTAGTCTTTAGAACAGCTTAGAGTTTCCAAAACAATGTAGATTCTTTAAAACAGAATTTAAATGAGCTCTGTATCAGTTTTTTTACGAATATTTCTAAAACAGTACAGAAATCGACCAAAATAGGTGGTGATTTTAACGAAAACTCATTTCCGGAAAAAGATATAACCGATCACAAAGCAGGTATCAATTCTTAGTAAAACTTTTCCGTGGCGCCGTGTTATTTTTACAGTATTCTACAATTTTATTTCAGCTTAGTGAAATTTTTCTCAAATAACCTTGAACCAAAATAAAAAGAAATACCTGAGATTTGAAACATTATCCGGTCCCCCTCCAAATAAAACTTCTTTACTTTGCGTAAATCCCGGGTAATGTCGGGTACTTTAACTAGCATTTAAAATTATTGAATTAGAAAGTTAAATTAAGCAAAATTAATCTTGAAAATACTTAATTACCAAAAATTAAACTAACTTAAAAGTACTTAATTAAAAATCACACACAGCTGGTTAGAATAAGAGAAAAAGTGAAGGGTAAAAACAATCCTGCTGTGTCTCTTTGTCTGTTTATATTCTAAATGGAACGCTATGAGATTATATCATTCAGAGCCTAATTTAATATTTAAGAATCATGGAAGGTTTTGGGCTCATTGTTAACCTTGAGCGTAGGTTTAGAATAAATTTTAGATTAGTATAATTATATAATGGCAAGGGTTAAAGTGAGATAATTAAAACACAAATAAACTTAGCTATATTTAATAAAAAAATTTAGGTAAACCAAAAGAAGTTTAAAACAAAATAGTAAATAAAGGCAAAACAAATTTAAAATTATTTAACTAGAAAACCAAAATAAGCGAAACTTAAAAACACTTAATAAAGACAGCAAACTTAAATATACTGAATTAGAAAGCTAAGTTAAGGCAGGATAAACTCGAAAATGCTTAACAAAATTATTTAACCAGAAACACAAATTATGCAAAAGTAAATTTAAAAGCACTTATAAAAGCAGATTAAATTTATCAAATTTGAAAACAAGAGTAAACTTAAAACCACAATCAGCTGGTGAAAAGCAGGTATCAATTCTTATTAAAACTACGAGCAGTAGCTCTACTTACTAATTCTAAGAGCACAACCAAACTAATTTTTCTTTTATTTTTGGCGTAACTAACGGGAGAAACGTAACATTAAGAGAGATACGAATCTCTAGAATAACCCCCCCCCCCAAAAAAATCTCCCATAAATTGTATCTAAAACATACTCAGATGTTGATTTTATTTATTTATATATTTATTCCTGTTAAGATAATGTATAATTAGGCAATGGTGGTACGAAAGAGGGAAAAAAGTAAAGGAAGAGTAACAGAAAGGAGTTGGATGAAGAAAACTATTAAAAAATTAATATATGCAAATCGTTGACGTGATGTGACTTGCACTACGTGACAATTATACAAACAAATCAGGAAAGCGCCTATCTGTTATGAATGACTTGGCTACTCTAAAAAAAAAATAACAGTCATTGCTGGTTTCAATAAGGACATGTTACCAATGTATCTGAAATGTCAATTGCAAGAAAAACAAAAAACTTTTGATTTGGTTTCTGTAACTGGACATTGGTGAATATGTATGTATGTTCCACGCATTGTGGGAAAACGCTGTCACCTAGAACTGGCAAATGTTAAACATGAATGTTCCTCCATCCGAACATGGAAACTTTGAAAACCGAGTTTTCATTTTCCAATTTTTAGCCCAAATGGATGTTAGCGCAGAAGGGCTATTAGTCTCAAAACGGCATTTTGCGTTGAATCACTTTAAATGTCCGAATGACTTTTCGAATTGTTGTCACCAAATATTGTCACCCTGTATTATATTTAAAGAAACTAAGTAAGGAAGAATCTGCATGAATGTATACATGTTCGTCGCAATGTGAAAAAACGAAGGTACCTAGAATCATCAAATTTTGAATAACATAGTCCTCCCCCCGAACGTGGGCACCTGAAAATCCGAATGTGAAATTTGTTTTATTGTCTATTTCATATTTTGTAAACCTTAAACGAATTTTTAATTAAAAAACTGAACAATTTCAAAGCGAGCAGTGGCAACGCTGTAGGGAATAAAACATTTTTATCTCCAATCTTTATCTATCAGAAATTTTAAGATATGTTGTTCAAAATTTTTAGTGCAATGTGGCGTTAGCCTAAATGTTATCGAAATGTGTATGTGTCTGTAAATGATTCAAACGCCCGTTTGCGAGTAATATAAAATCTGAAAGCTTTTAGACGTTTTTTATTCATTTATTTTATACTGTGTATAAATTTCAGAAATTTTTGCTAAATTCCTTAAATTCACTCTCAGCTCAGCTATTTAAAAGCGAGTAGTGGCAATGTTCGAAATAAAACATTTTTATCTCCAACGGAGCATACCGTTGCCATTCGACACAAAGTTTTAATCAACAAACTCGGTTATATAAAAGCAATGTATTTATACGGGGTTTTCACCCTTTTGTGCTTTCTCTTTTTATTCGGTGGTCAAAATTGTGCCGTTTCATCCTCTGCCATCCCCCATTTCCCTCATCATTAACCCTATTGACAAAATATTTTCCAGTTTCATCTGCTGCTCTGCCCCATACCCCTCATCAATATCCCTACTGACTGAAGACTGATTTTTCTCATCTTATCCATTTTTCAAAATGTCGTTGTTGAGAGAGTCATTTGTTGAGATTGAAAACTTGTTACACTTAACAATCTGATAAATACACCAATTGCTGCGAAGCAATTTCAGGACGATGCGCAGGCATGAAATGAAATTCTGTTTTCAATCATATGTAATTATTCTGATTTAGTCTCATGATGTTTTGATTCATCTCGGTTTAAAGCGTGATCATGAGCTTTCGAAACCTGAATATATTGAAACCAGAAGTGCTCATTCAACTGAAATATTCGAAGCAAAATCATATACATTAAAAAACATTTTTTAAAGACAGTAATCAATGGATTTGACGAGAAACACACTGCAACGGAACTTTTAAATGTGCTTTTTGAAATTTTGAAGGGAATATATTGCAAGAAAGAAAGCATATCTGCATTCCTAACACAGCTAAGATCAAGACAGAGAAATTATCACAAAGTGCAAGAAAAGAGTTCGTAACAGTTTACTACAATTCAGCAAATTTATAAAGTTGCTCTATGAGTATAGTACGAGATTTGGGACTAGATTTCGTCACAGATATGACTAAACTTGAAACTTCGATATACGGACAACACTTTCCAAACGGATTCTTACCTCTTTCTAAATGGAAGAAGTGACAAAAGAAACTGCTTTTTTGAACTATGAAACTGCTCAATGAGATGAAATCTGCTTAAACTGCATGCTTAACTCAGTTAAACTTAAGCATATGACTTAAGCATATGCAGTAAGAAATATACATATTTTTAAGAAAAATTAACTTCGTGAAACTACCTTTTTTTTTCCTTTCATGATGGCATATAGTGATAAATATGCTTCATGTTATTACAGTTTTTAAAGATTATAAATAACTGCACATATAATAGACTTGTAATAAAATTTTGTAGCTACAAAAAAATATATTTATAATTATATAAGTCGCAAAATTCAAAACTCTTCGTATTTAGATTCTAAAGTACACTGCTGGCCACCCAAATTGCAACACCAAAAAAGACAAGAGATATCACAACAAAATTTATTTAGTAGATAACATGTTGACCAAGTATCAAATGATTAAATTTATAGACTTCTGTAAAGTGTGGTGCCTTCCAGAATCAGTAGCCAGAGTAGCCGCCATTGTTGGAGATAACCGCTGCCACACGCCTCGGCATTGATTCAGAGAGACTTTGGATGTGTTCTTGAGGTACAGCAGACCAAGCAGCTTCCACACATTGCCAAAGTTGATCTGGCGTGGGAGCTTGGGATGTAATCTGGGTCAATCGTTCAGCAACCATGGACCACATTTTTTTCTATCGGCGAAAGATCCGGAGAGCGAGCCAGCCAGGGAAGCAATTCAATCTGGCGATTGACCAAAGAACCCTTGGACAATGCGTGCCACGTGTGGTCGCGCATTATCCTGTTGAAAATTGGCTGTGGGCAAGCCCTGAAGATAAGGAAGGACAACTGACTCCAACACCTCGGAGATGTAGCGTTGGCTGTTTAAAGTACCGGCAATGCGTATTAGAGGAGTTCGAGAGTGATATCCAATACCGCCCCATACCATAATACCCGGTGCAGGACCAGTATGGCGGTACATAACGCAGCTGTTCAGCATCCTCTCTCCACGGTGTCTCCAGACTCAAATCCGACCATTGTGGTGTTGCAGATGCGTGACTCGTCAGTAAAGACAATTTCATTTTGTTCTGCAGTCCACATCCTTCTTTCAACGTGCCGTTGGTGGCGGAGACACCTGTGGTTCTGCGTAAAGGGTAGACGAAGCAATGGACGTCTTGCGGACAGACCACTCTGCTGTAAACGGACCACTCTGCTGTAATTCGACCCTAACATTGCCTTCCAATGATTTCGAGAAGCAGAAAGTACTAAAATATCTCGACGGCCGGGTGAAATCTATATAAGGCGTTGCTGTTGTTACGAGTTGTCAGTTCAGCGTTAGTTCGGAGTACTGAGATATCTCCGAGTTAGCTTTCTCTTTAGACGGGCGTTGTACTTAACTTTCTTAGTAGTTTGAAGTATAACTAGTGATTATACTCTGTAACATTATGAAGAGCCATTCAACTGTTTTTATGGAAAGTTCCAGATCTCTGAAGTGTTTTTTTTTTTTTGGATAAAATAAATTTTATGAACCTATTAGCAGAGCTATGTGCATTCAGTCTGTTACGAACCTGTACTCTCGCGAAAATAGTATTATGTATAATAATAGAAAATGTTAGTAGTGTTTCAACTTTTAATGTTTTAATAATATCTTCTTTAATAATGTGTTGTACATTTGTTGAATGCGCACAGGCATATATCAATTATATATAATGAAAAGTATACAGAAAAGTAAGAAGAAGAAGAAAAAAGAAGTATACTTTTAAGTAGCTGCTGAAAGAGGAAGAGAAAATTCAGTTATATTCCTCTTAGAATAAAGAGTTCTTTTTTTTAACTTACATTAGATTAGATTAATTTCGTTATTTATTAGAAAATAATTATGGTGAATCATCTATTGCCAACATCTCTAAGAGGTCGCCTTCTGAAAGAGAACTGTATTCTTGAGAACATAGAAAAACGCTGGCTGTGAATATGACCTTTCTAAGACTACCACGTCAAAAATCCTCTAAATCTTGGATAGTCGCTTTTAAAGAGGATATATATATATATATGTATTAATTATTACTATAGGTGGATGGCCGCGCTAGCGAGTAGTATTTAAAACTGCTACCATAAACCGAAAATCAAAATGCCTCAAAATGTAAAATTAGGGACGCAAAAGTTTAAGTTGTTAACTTTATTCGGATAATTTTCTAGCCACCAAGTAATTATTACTAAAAAAAAAAGAAAAAGAAAAGAAAAAAAAAAAGAAAAACATACAATGATCTTAATGAGCCCAGTTAGTATACTTTTCTGAAAATATTTAATAATTTTTATAGTAAGCCGAACAGGAAGCTTTTTCGGTTAAATTAACGGCTTCAGTCCAACGATTCTAGATTTGAGATGCAACAGAAATTATACAGTGAGTTGCAGTGAATATTGCAGCCCATTGTGCAATTTCTTTAACATGGCAAATAATTTCATTTAGGCTCTGGAAAGGCGCGGAATAAAGATATATATTTTTAAGCAGTTCGTGGTCCTTTACACAAAAACAATTAAATACTAACATGAAATAAGAATCAACTTATTTCTTTCCTTCAATTCGTCTCAGCGATATTTATATTATTTTGGGAATGCTGTTGTAGTTTTCAGTGTATATTTGCAGCATTAATATTAGCTCAAATATCGATTCTTTCATTTTGTTTTACTTTTGTTTTGGCTGAACAATTGGATGATGGGGAGCGCAGTGATCGTTTGGTAGTAATCAACGTATTTCTTCACGTATTCTTTACCCCTAGCTTTTTAGAGCTAGGTTCTGAAAATATTAAAAATATTCGCATTATTTTACCCCTTCCTGCAAATAGCTTTTCCTTCTGACAGCTAGTTTATTGCTAAATTTTATTCCTTTAATTATTTTGACCTTTATTCAGTGTATATTCAGTTTGCATTTACGTTTTTGTATTGGCATTTCATCCATTTTATTTTTCCTTGCATTTATTATTTAAAACGTATTTCGTTCATATTCTTCGTTAAGCTGCTTGGAAGTGGCAGATATTCTCGCGCTTAGAAACTTTCTAAACATGAAATTTCACCTTTACTTCTCTTATTTAAATTACGGCTCATTGTAGCCTTATCCACTGTTGATGTGTTCGATCGTCCGAAATCTGGGTCATTTATTCCCCCCTTCTGCTTCGTTTCAATGGTATCAAGATACATTCATGTGAGGTATACATGGGCTTTATTATTTATCTTTTAAAGAAATAATATTCTGATAATCAGCAGAAGTTTATATATGGTTACTTTTCATTTGTTATGTTTTTACTGTTTTGGAAATTAAAGGACTGGCATAAGTTTTCCCTCTCTATCTTCGGACAACAAAATGAATTAAGGGAATGGGGAAAATACGCGAGGAAGTACGGTATGTTATTTATGCAACGAATCCTGGCAGGTCTTTCTAAAAAAAAAAGGGGGAATGAAATAAATCAAGAAAGGAATTTAAAACTATATTATCACAAGTTACAAGATAGACTGGCGGACTAAATAATGAATACGGAGTTATTAGCGTAAGTCCAGCTAGGCAAGACTTCAAAGTTAGGATCGAAAGTCTTCAAATTAAAACATAACACCGTAGAAGAGGATTTGCCTTTTAAAAAATGTAAAAGGCTATACAAATAAAAAAAAAGGATTCTGTATGAATTACAAACAATATGCGGTTAGAAAAAAAATCTTTGGTAAATTAAAAGATAACTCTGTAAAAGTTATTAATTAGATACATCATGAATAAAATGTATTTTATTTAAATAAGACAGATGAAAAATTTTACAAATTTCTGAAAAAGTTGAGTTTTGAAAGGTCACCCAAAAGGGCTCTTTTAAAGTTTAATAGGGTTTATCAGCAAAGATGGCCCAAGATGGAAGAGTGAGACATTTTAGAGCAGGGATCGGCAGCCATTTTTTGACTGCGGGTCAAAACCAACCAAAATGTGTGTATTAGGAAGACATTTCGGGTCAGTGGTATTTTCATTTTAAAACACTCTTTTTGGGTGAATAATAAAATAAATTTCATTAAGAAAATAGCTTTAAGCATAAGTATTATAATTATAATTGCTGTAAAAACAAGCATAGCTGAATCAATTTTATCTTCGATCCCTGATGCTGAATTTGTGATGTCAACTTAGTCAGGTCTGGTTTAGAGTTAATCATCTTATGACGAGTATAAGCATCCGATAAGTTTATCCTGTTGGTAGTTAAAAGAATGTGTGAAAGCATTTACTCGCATTTATAACTAGAATCGAATCCGTACAAACCTGCAAAGCCAATTTTTTTTTAATTATGGATTACAGAGCAGAGCTGCAATCATATCGACGTCTCCTTAAAATTATGTTACAGTTTCGCTTTGGTATTTAAATTGTATTGTCGAATGGCTACTCACTGGCTTGCGCAGAGATAAAAATATTTTACTTGGAACATTGATGATATACGAGCATGTAACTAAAAATAGTAATAGGAATCGTATTCCTGCGCATGGTGTACTTGTAGCACAAGGCTGCAACGCCAGGGCTCTGTGGGAGGATCTCTTCTGAATTAGGATGCCATTTGTCGTCAACCGACAACGACGCGTGTGGTTTTTCTAACAGGTCTCTGCGTGTGTGTGTGTGTGTGTGTGTGGTGTGTGTGTGTACGTGTGCGTGCGTGCGTTTGTGTGTATGTGTGTGTCTGTATGTCTGTTTGTCTGTAGTGCACTCGTGACACGAAAAAATGGCAGATGAACAAGTGGCAAACCCGTCAAAATCCGTTATCTCATCAGGGAAGATCTACACAGAACAATCGGCCAATTCGAATACTTATCTGTGTTGTCCTGGAACTCCATTTAGCACATTTTGCACCCCGATTTGGAAATGCGACGAACGGTTAAGCTTGTGTCCAGACGTCTAACCGAAGAGCACATGGATCTTCGCGTGGAAGCCTGTCGTGAAATGAAGGATGCAGTCACAGACGATCCCCGATCTTTCAACAAAATCATCACAGGTGAAGAGTCATGCTGCCATGGTGCGATCCCGAAAGTAAATAACAGTCAAATCAGTGGAAGTTACGTAACCCACCTCGTCCAAAAAATAGCTGGTCAGGTTAAATCAAATTTGAAGACAAGACGTTGTTCATGACATACACTCAGAATTCATCCCTCAACACCAGACCGCAGCAAATAATTCCATTTGATGGCATTGAAAAGGCTGCGCAGAAGTATGGTGCGAAAACATCTTGCCTTGGAGAGTTCCAGCGAGTGTTTCCTATATCATGACAACGCTACCGCTCACACGGCTCTCAGTGTTCTCCGGTGTCTGGCCCTCAACACAGACGACTATTTTGACCCACGTGCACTATTCGTGAGATTTGGCTCCCGTGGACTTCTTCCTGCTCCTTTAGATGAAAATGGATTTAAAATCAATCTTTTTGCCAATGTCTGGGAAGTCAAATGCAATGTCACGACTGCGATAGTAGGTATCAAACAGGCCGAATTTGCAAAGTGCTTTCAAAAATGAAATGACAAGTCCATCATGCCAATGAAGAATACTTTGAAGGTGGTTAAAGTTGTATTTGGAAAAAAAAAATTAAAAATAAGTAAATAAAGTCCATGCTTCTTATTAGGACATTCCGATTGTTTTGGGGTCCTCTCTCGTATTGCTTTTAAATCGCTGAATCTGTTAGTGAAAAATTTATGAAAGTAAAAAAAAAATTGAAATAAATAAAAACACTTATTAGAAATTCAAAATTTGAGTTTCGACGTGCGCATTTTCGAAGTGACCGTATATGTGCATCTTATGACACCTGTAAAGACAACGAATTCTCATGTTTTACATGCATAAGGGCAGATACGATTAGAACTTAGTTTCAGAACAAAAACCATGTGGTAAACATTAGGGAATGCTCCTCTAAGCCAAGCCTTAATGCCACAAGATCAGATGTTCTACTGTGGGCGGTATATTAAAGGGCTTGTGCACCGAACAAAGGAGGATTTTTCATTTCTGCAGATAACCATTCGCCTCTTGGCAACGAGTTCCTGACAAACTGCGAGAGATGACAGTATATGTTAAAGTTGCTCTTTGATTATTAGTCTAAACGGGCTTTGTTTCTGAAGGACTATTGTTACTAAATACAATTATTACCATCCTGTTTGTATTTAAAGAAATTAAATAATGAAGAATCTGCATAAATGTATGTATGTTTCTCTCATTGTGATAAAATGACGGTACCTAGAACCATCCAGTTTTGAATGACGTAATCCTCCACTGAATATGGGCACCTGGGAGCCCTAATGTGGAATTTGTTTTATTATCGATTTCATCTTTTGTAACAGTTTACCGAATTTTTTATTAACAAACTAAACAATTTCAAAGCGAGCAATGGCAACACTATACGGAAAAAAAAATTTACCTCTAGCGCGTGAGACTGTGTAATTGGAAATTCTAAAGATACGGCCATTTTAAAATTATTTTTGAGATATTGTTCTTTAACTGAATTTTATGGTTTAAGTGCGAAGAAGATGATATTTAATAAATAAAGGTAACCCGCAAAATGTTAAAAAAAACGCCTCTTTGGATATAATTTAAAATCTGAATTAAAATCTGAAGCCTTTCAGATTTTTTTTAATTTAAAATAGCATTTAGCTGTATTTTAAAACAGAAACAAAGGTTTTCGTGCTTTTAATTTCGGAATCCTTATTTTCGTAATAGTCTGTGATATTGAACATCATTTGTCATACCTTGTATGATTATATTACAAATTATTACCTTGAGACAAGTAATTTTAGAATGGTTTGGAACATAACTGCAAAAATATTAGGCTAATTTGGCACCATTCGACAGGTTTCTTGTGAATTACAGCAGTTTTTAACATTTGTGTTCCTGATTAAAATGTATATTTTTGAAAATATTTGAACGTCTAATCTTTCTGGACTCCAACTAATCTTTGTATTCTTAATTAGGAAGAACATTTTTTTATTAAAACGAACATATTCAAAAGAACATTTATGTTCGTGATTAGAACGAACATACTTCACAGTATATTCGAACATATAAAAAGGCACATTTCTTATCGAATGCATGGAAACAAGAAGTAATATTTAATTTCAAGCATTCAGAAACTCCTAAAGCCACAAGCATAAGAAAAGAGGAAGGGAAAAGAAAGGAATTCCTTTCTCCCCTCGGTTAATAAATAAAACCGACATTCTTGTAATCTCGTGTGGGTCATGTACCTGAGAAACGAGACCGCATTTTTGCCACTTCTCGCCATTTAGTTGGCCTTCTTTTTTCCAACGCCACTTTTTTAAATCTTTAAAAAAAAAAAAAAAAAAAGGTGTGAGCAGGAGAGGAATTGAATGAAAGCAAAATCAAATAACAACAACAAAAGAAGAAGTTAAAATTGAAGCGGCTAACGCGGGGAAGAGGGATGTTGAACAGTGACCAACCAGCTTGCCTAAATCTAATTTCATTCTAGTTGAAGACTTTTTTTTTTTTTTTTTTTTTTTTTTTAACTCCTGAATTTTTATCACTTTCCAGAGATCGCCAATCTGGCGAGAACTGCCCTTGACGTTGGCGAATGAATGGTTACGCATTGTTTTTGTAATTTTTTGGAACAAGTTTCATGCAGTCACGGTTGCGAGCGATGCACGATGTTGGTTATTATTTTAACAAGATGCTGAGAAAGGAAGAAGCGGTCAAGAATTTTCTCAGGCGCTGTGAGGGCGCCGACACTTTTTGTTCATTTCATCGTGTTTACGTCGCTTTTCATATATGACTCATCATGCCTTTAGCCACAGCTTCGCGTTTTGCTTCCCTCCCGATAATATAAATATAATATTATGCGTCTAAGGAAAAGCTTATCATACATTTTTGTAAACAATGCAACGTAAAGTGCAGCATGTAAATTAACACTGTAATTTAACAGTTATGTCCTATTTCAGGCTTTCTCGCTTGAAACTTTTTAGATCATTTCAGCCTTTTCATTCAGTGTCAGCAAAAAATCCTAAAACGCGATAGAAGATCACATGACTGTGAAATATGTATAATGAAGTAATGTCACGAAATGTTTAGATTTAGTTTAGGCACTGCTTAAATAAACCTTTATGACATTGGTAATTACACCTAGTGCATCAAACGAGATGTTTTTAAAATTTGATTACAATTCATTATTATTATCTTCAGATAAGGTCAGGTCGATTTTTAAAGATTAATCAAGGCAAATGTCTGCATTAAAAATACAATGCTTTAAAGAATCACGAAAATCGTCAGCAATACTGCCAACACAATTTTTAATAAAATAGATAAATTCTTTTACAGATTTTTAAAAATTTGACTTCGTAGCGGAGAATATTAAGCCATCTATAGAAAAAATGCCAGATATTAATGCTTTCATACAGAAAATGTGTCCATACATCAGTTAGACCCATAACATTCAGTAAAATCGAACTTTTGGATCATTAGAATTCATCATGTTGTTTTCTGAAAAATTGTTTATATTTATAAAATAAAAAATAATAATAGTGCAAATAAAAATAATAAAATATTATTCTAATAAATTCTTTTTTCCCCAAAAATTTTGTTCGTATTCTTAGTTTCTATCTTTAAGTAATTTACGTGGAATTATTTATATTATGATTATGTTGGATGATATATATTACAGAGAAAAATACAAGGGGGTCGATGAAAAAAAATCATTCTTTTAAAAGAGGTCAGTGCAAGAAAAGGTTTGGTAATCCTTGGTTTAACGGAGTGGGGTATTTTAAATAGGTAAAATAATCGATTTTTTATACCTTTATATCAAATTTGATTTCTTAAGAATATTTTGAAACAAACTTCATATAAAAAATTGCTTTAGAACTAAAGTTATGGTAAAAAAAATTAATTTCGAGTCTTTTACCATTCAAAGAGCCAGTCGGATTGTTTACATTTGCATTTCAGCAAATGCCTCAAATTGTGTACCAGTTGCTTTTATATACAATTTTTACATAAGTAAATGCAGTTAGTCCCCGCTATAGGGAATTCCGTTTATAACAAACCCCAGATAAAAAAGACCCGAAAGAACAAGCTTTTTGATATAGTCTAATTAATTCTATTTTATGCTGCTACAGTGAACTTTCATTTGCATAGAAATCGGATATAACGATATTTGTCAATGTCTTGCACTGAAATCTTTTGTATTTTTAAAAAAAATTTTCTCGTATTTCTACGGCTTTCAAATAAAAAACGCTAATGCTTAAAATCTTCATTTTGGGGGCATTAAAATAACGAAAAATATCTTTGGGTCACTCTTCTTTTATTTTCAACTCCTTCTATGTATTCTAAACAAGGATGTTAAAACAGACAAAGCGCTTGAATCGCTTCTTTGATTGCATATGAGGTCTTTGATTGAATAGTCAACAGTCATTCTGTTCGAGGCTGATGCTTATTCATAACTGCAAATGCGTATTTTTGATGCGATTGTATAATTGGAGAGACGGGTCTCAACCATCAGTTTTTTGCTAAGCAAATTTTTATGTAAAATTATTAACGTCTGATGAAACTGGAAAACAATGAAAAGGAAATTTAGTAACTGTACGTAAATGTGCCTAATTACAAATATTTTAATGTACATAATTTTGTATTTACGTTCAGCCATCAAGTTTCAAACTTTTGACTTAAAACACTTTTTAGGATACATTCATTATCAAATTCAAATCTTCTAGTAAATTCATGATCGGATCTCCTTTGGCTGCATGCACAAATATTTTGACCCCCTTCGATTACCCCATTTTCAAATTCTTAATAAGCTGTCTTAATGATGTGGCACGTTCACATGGTCACATCGTCTTCACCGCACATGGTACTTCCGCCGAATTCGCAATGTATCCGTCTTCTGTTCCACACGTTTGTGTAAAACTGTACATACTTTATACAAATGCCTGATTACAAATCAAGGAAAAGTTAACTTATTGACATATCTGTGTGCATATTTATTTCATTTTGAAGAGGATTGCAGGATTTGGTGGTAATTTTAATTTTTAATTAATCCAAATAAGTAAAAAGTGTAAACCCGAAGTGATTATTTTTCAGTTATTTAAAAATAAAATGATGAGTTTAAAATGAGCAAGTATAAAGCCTCTCCTCTAGAAATTTTTAAAAAGTATATGTTACAATAATATGTGGATGACAAAAAAATTTATTTTATTTAAAACATTTTGGCGTTTGAAACGTAAAATAAAAGTAGCGAATACTCCATCAAAGGTATCGAAAGACGTATACAATTTGAAAGGTACCGTAAGGTAATTTTATTTCTTAAGCATTACATTTTTGCTAAAATCTATATTTTTGTACTTCAACAGCTTAGAATTTTATAAAACAAATTCGTAATCAAAATCGCTATTATTAGTAATCGAAAAATAACCAAGACGTGATTTTTGCGTAAATATCACTAAACTCTACTAATTGCTATTATCCATCACACAATTAATGTTTATTTTATGCGGAAATGTTCAGTTTTTCGATTTGTATGGAACTGTCGTGTGTCGAAATACTATCGAAGCGCTGTCAAGGGAGCTTCTGAATGTAAATAAAAAACACCCCATCTGGAGACCGAAGCTTCGGAGCAGTGCTTCACTTGTAATGGGGAGTTGGCCTCTTCTTCCTTTCTTACCTCCATGGTTTCACCTATTTTGAGAGATGATCCCGCCCCCTTTTTTAACATCAGATTTCATACCTTTAAATAAATCAAGAAAATCGATCTTCTTTTATGCTTTTAATAAAAACTTGATTTCTTGTAAGCATTTCAAAACTAATTACATGTAAAAATTCGTTTTATAACCAAAGTTATGGTTAAAAGAATAGTTTATGGTTAAAAAAATATGTTAAGTTACGGTTAAAAAAGTCTTTGCCATTGAAAGAACCGGACGGTTTCTTTACATTTGCATAAGCCAATTCCTCGAATTAAATCCTCTATATGGTGCCTAAACTACTTTTGCATATAATTTTATGTAAATATATAGTAACACATGACACAGTTAATTTATTACCATATATTTTTCAATTTTAAGAACATGAATTGCTTACAGTTTTCAACATTTTGAAATCAAAATCAAATTACACAATTAGGCAGTGCCTAAATTTAATTTATTTCATTATACATATATATTTCATTTATCACAAATTTTTTTTATTTAAAACATGACTATTGAAAGTATTTTCTCGCAATATGCTGATCGAATTTCACTTTTTTGGGTCTTTGTGTAAAACTGGTTCTTAATTTCTTACTTTCACATATATATGTATATACATATTTTTAAAGAAAAGGTTATGTATATATATATATTCGCACATTGCTCATGATTTTTCCCATTGGAAATGCTTTTTATTATACACGCATACTAGCGTTCAAAACTTAACTTTTCTGATTTCAGCCCTGGAAGACATAAAATTCATACTACAGAGGCACAATGTACTAAAAAGACGAAAAAAATATAATAACAAAAAAAAAGGGGGTAATAGGATCCATACAGGACGGAAGAAATAGAAAAAGGCTCTTGACAGAATGTCGCTGTCGAAAAATCTGTCTGAAGAGGAAGAAACTCAAACCAAAGGACCTTAGAAAGGGATATGAACTCAAATAACCTGACTCCCCTAACTCGCAGTGGTAACATTGGACTGTTTATCGATACTCAGCACCAGAGTATCTAACATTTCTTGAGGTGAGCGTTCTCATTCTTCAAAAAGCATCTGTTTCAGTTGGTGTTCTCCGGTGGATAAGATTGTGCCACCAGGTGTCTCCCTAAAAGTATCCGACTCATTTTCAAAAGGATTTGTCCAATCCGTTCAGTGGATATCTTCATTTTCCAAGAGCTCCTCAGCAACATGAGTCCTATGTGGCCGCGTATTATCATCTATAAAAACAAAGTCGAGAAAAATGGCGCTCCCGAAAAGACGCTTGTGGAAAGATAATTTCGTCACAGTAACGATCTCAAGTATATGAACCTCTACCGAGAATGTGGAGCATCATCCGTATGTTCATCATAATGACTCCTTATACAAGCACGCTAGGACCAATCCAACGGTCTCTTTCCTTGATGTTAGCTCGATGAAGTGTGCCCCTACCTCTTTCCGAATGAGCTAGCTCCGAGAATCGTTTAGCAGACTGAAACGATAACCTTCGTAAAGAGGACATGACTTCATTGATGAGGTGCCCAGGCTTTGTGTTTTGTATCCCACTGTAAATGATCCCGCCGATGGGATGCTGGTACGGAACGTTCAGGACAGATGGTGAAAATACCACATTTATGAAGTCGTCTGGTTCCAGTAAACCGGGATGTTTGTTCGGTTGCCGAGCAATGTCCACTTTTTGGTTTCGATCTCTTTTCGCTTGCAGGGCGATATATCGATCATCAGTCACCACCTCCAAATTTGGTCGGCCGATCACCCTTTGCCCTTGACCCTATTTTCTTGGCCGACCATTTTCAACCTTTCTACCTTTCCTACCTGTGATCTGGAAGGGTTTCCAAGATCGCGAAGCAACACTTTAATTAGTTCCAAACTAGGCGACAAACACCGAAATACGGCCTTCCTCAAACTTGCCAATCATTCTATTACGTGAAAGGCATATTGCTCTTAGAATCTCATTTTTAGTTGCAAGCAAATGCCTGGAAGTACGTCTTTTTTTAGTTGCCTTGTTCGGTGCGAGTTGACTCCTCACGTTTTGCGTGCCCTGCTGTACCCTCTGACATCATGGTGCTCATACCTGCATATGAATTACCTTTCTACTGAGCTGGCTTTTCTGATTACGTCGGATACCATCCCAGGGGGTTGGGTTGGAATTTCCGGAACTGACCATTTTACGGGAGGAGACCTGGAGTTCTGTCCAGTAAACTGGCTAGACTAATATCTAGACAGCCTCAACTTCTTGGAGTAAATAAACAGTCTTCACAGGACTAGAACCATCGTTTATTCGGTGGTAGGTTCAAGCTTGGCAGGGACCGTACTTGTCCTGGCTTGTCTGCTCCCTGGTTGTGGGAACGTTACATGTTTGATGTCGAAGGTTGTCCGAGGCAGGAGGGACTTCCCTCTGTCAATACAGAGGGACGGCGACGTCGACCTTTGGGACTTTTATTATCGGTGTTTTTATTTTAGGTGGATGCTAGCTGTCCACCACAGTACTTTGAGTTTTATATATATATAACTCAAAGTACCATTTTAAACCATACCATAGTATAGTGAACCATTTTAAATACCTATACCATAGTGTAGTGAACCATTTTAAATCCCTCTGGATTGACCGGGGGGGCGCCCCCCTCAAATCGCCACTGAAGGTTGGGGCTAATTCACCGTGTTAAGGCTACCTCAAGCATACCAGGTCTGGGATCCCCTTCCTCTGGTGTTCTGAGCTGGCTTTTCGTTGTTTTTCGTTATACTGATCGCAAAGAACACTTTTCAACAATTTCATGATTATAGGTTGAAAAATTAAATTCTTGCTTAAGTTTTGCACACTGCTGTATATTAGAATGGAGTGAAAAAGGCAATTTTTTTTTAAATTTTATTATTTCCATACCCAAGAAATGATTCTGCTTGATGAAAAAAACACAGAAAAAAATTGCAGCTCAATCGCTCATCTCTTCGCTTCATCTCATGAGGCAAATCAAAAAATAAATGTTAATATTAATTGAAACATCAACAAAAACTATTTTTAAATTATTTTTAAATCAAACTATTTTTAAGAATATTTTTTAATGATATTTTTTCAACAATTTTATTTCCTGACCTAACGTATGGTTGTAAATAGTAAAGAGTGCCATTAAAAAATTTCAGCTTAATCCCTCATCATCTACAGGTTTCACAAGAGAACCGAAGAAAATAATCTTGTTGTCGAGCTTCGTAAGTTCTTTCCGGGACTTGATTCGACTGCGTATGAATCCACCCCTGGATTCTGCGCCATGTGTTGCTAATGACGCTTCTGTCACCAGTGTCATATGCCTTTCTACTACTTGAGAATGGCAGGGGAGCTTTCCTTTTCAAACTGAGAACCGCCTCTAGTCATTCTTATCTATTCGTCGCTGAGGTTCAAGGTAGCCGGTGGTTCCAAGGGATTGTCCCAGGAAATCATCTCAAATTCAATTCGTTTTTCTTGCTTTCAGTATTCTTCGCAGGCCAAGTTCACGAATATATGCTCGTTCATCTTCCAGCAACAGAATGTTTTCAGAAGGAGCAAAATAACAGTTCCTCTGAATAACTCTATGAATGATTGATTCCCTTAAAAGCTTCTAGCAAGAGTGAACTTTCCTTGATAGTTGATGTGCTCCACTGATGTGTGTGTTGCTGTTGGGATTTTCTTTATTTCAAAGCAGTATGGCACATAAACTTTTATAACATATTCGACTAGTAGCTTCAAGTCGTCTGTTTGTCCGGCGGCTGATACATATAAGGAAAAAATTCTGTTGGCTGTATTGAGCCATCTTAACTGAGTCATCTTCCCAGAACTCCTCTTTACTAGGTCTGAAGGGCACTTCCCCGAGAATGCTGCCTTAGAAGTATCAAGGAAGTACTTTTGGCCAGTAGTGAGGTAATTTTTTGTTAATTTCAGATAGATTAACTGGAATAGGGCCATAACCAGTTACGGGAAGGGTTTCACATGTTTTCAGGGATTTTCGTATCGTTCCAGAAAACTGTTGTGTTCCAGATGTATTTCCATCAATCTTCTGGAAAAGATGACGAAGAGGTAGTTCATTCGTGTGCAAAAAGCATACAAACCAACGCAGTTTATGGCCAACAAAGATCTGAAGACGTTTAGTGACGCAATTTTTCTTCCCAGTGTTGAAGCTCGTTCCATCACACTTAACAGCAAGCAATTTGGAAAGTTCAGTCCTTTTCTGTGTAACAATGTTGGTGATGCCTTGTGTAATATCTTCGCGGTACCCAGAATCCGGAGTTACATGTCTGATATAAACAGAACCAGTTTCTGACAAGAGAACAATATGGTCTTCCTCAGCTGTAGGCCTGTAAAAAAAATTTCCCTTCTTCTCATACGCTATAGTTTTGTCCTTCCTCCCACCAAAGTAGATGCCATACAAAGACTATATTATTGGTGCAGAGGTTGATTGAAGCTGGGACGGTACCTTACGGCGTTCTCTTCGCAGCTTACTCCTGTCAATAACTTTAGCTGGAGTAGCTTTAGATATAATTCCCGGAAGAACTTAACCTGAGGTAACTTAACTAAGGTATGAAGCTTTTCTTCCAAATTCTTGAAATGTCACGAGAAACAATTTCGGTAATGTCTTTGAATGGCAGGCCTTTCTTTTCCCCTTTTTCACAATAACTCATTTTTGATCCAAAGGAAATACTAGATTACATCAGCATAGGTGGGTAAAACTGTCTCTTTAAGTTGTACAGGAGTTCCAAAAACATTACAAAAAATGCACTTCTAGTTGACGCCATCTTAGTAAAACATAAGCAATGACTGATAAATCAGGATTGGCAGAACACACCGAACAAACAACTAAATTAACAATAAAAAGTTGTTGAAAGATCATACAAACCACGTAATTGCTTATCCTAAGCAATAGTCAAATTAGAACCCTTTATGCGCTCTAGTAGTATATTTCGGTATTAAATTTAATATTGTGGTGTGAGAAGCAATTTCTTGCCTTAATATTTGCGTTTTTTACAAAGCAATTCATGGAAAAAACATAAAACCATTAAAAAAATCAGTACAAATATTCACTTGAGATGTAGAACCTCAAGATGTCAATTTTTTGGGCTGATTTGAAAGCAATTTATTTTAGCCCATTTGGAATCATATAATGACTCAGGAAATATGAATTTAAAAAAAAAGTTTTCCGCTCCACAATAGTGTATATGTAATATATATATATATTACATATACACTGATTAAATTAGAACGTAAATTTCCCTTTTGAGTTCTAAAAATAGCAACCTCTCTATGCACTGCGTCATTTCTAGATTAAGCCATGTCATATGACTCTTACGTAATTCTGATGATGTAAATGGAACTAAAACTCAAGCAACCAATAACAATTTTACAGAAGTATTAACTATCCAATCAAAATGCATTGAGAACCAAAATTAACTCAGTCTGAATTCAAATTTCACCCTGAACGTTAGGCATTTGCTCGCTACTCTTCGGCCTAGTTGGACTGCTGTCTGCTGCTTTCTTCTTGCTGCAAAGTTATCAAAATGTAAAACTGTTGAAATAGGCACCATTAATCTTCCAAGGTGTTTGTGGCCTCAATATGTTTACTGAAAATAAAATAAAAATTTAATCTGCTTCGACTGCCAAATTTCTTATTGAGTGTGGATCGGCATCTCAACATTCTACGACATCAAAACTCACGAAGCATATTAATCAACTTTTATGGAGTTTTAATTCATTTTTCCATGATGAGTTCTGAGTTAAAGTTTCAGTAAAGGGAGATTAATTTTTATTATCACATACATATAGGGTGTTTCGCTACCAGACCACAAACTTGCAGGATATGTAGGGAATACACAGTGTATATGTATCCAAGTGTTTCGAAGGCGTGTAAGGAAAATCCTGGTACATTTCAGATTCACTTTTTTCGGTTTTATGAGTTTTTGTGTAATATAAGTTTGCTTCTTCTTTCAGTTTTTGATCTCAAATTTACCTGGAGATTGAAACACGTTTTCGAAGCATATTAATCAACTTTTATGGAGTTTTAATTCATTTTTCCATGATGAGTTCTGAGTTAAAGTTTCAGTAAAGGGAGATTAATTTTTATATTTTTATTCTCTTGAATATATTTTCTCTTTTTTCATTGAGAATTGAGGAAATTTCATTGAGTTGAGGAATCGCCTTGCTTTAACTCCAATTTACTATTAAGTTTAGATGCTTTAAATTTATTTTACTTCAATCTTGCAGCTATAGTGCAGGACGGGTTTAAAACATTTGACAGGGGTGCTGCATGGAATTCCTTATGTTCTGGAAGATTCCTCCGGAAAATCTTGCGGTTAATGGTGCTGGACGAAGTTTCCGTGAACAGAGATCCTGCTGGATATCGTAATTTACAGTACATTTCCCGAGGTAGTAGGATGGACGAATATTCAAACGATGAACTGATCGTTTGAATTCTGATCGTGTATGTAACTGCGGACTGTAACGAGCACACCGTTCGGCAGTTGTACCAGAAACGTTTCTCGAACAGGCGGGCTTCACATCACACAACCTTTGCAAATGTGAATAGAAGGTTACGTTAGACTGGTTGTTTAACTAGAGTTTTAATTAAGACAGTGAATGACGAGGACACCTGGCAATGAGAAGAGACGGTTTTACATCTGGCGGAAGACAATCCAAGTAAGAGTACTTGAGAGATAGCCGAACAAGTGGATTTACCTCAATCCATGGTCTGGGAGATACTCAGCAAACCAAATGAGCGCATACCGTTTTCATCGAGTCCAATTATTAAAGCCACTCCAGAGTCGTGTAATTCGGAGGAGCCCGTCATGCTGTTATCACATGGAGCGGTGCAACGACGGGGGAAAAAGTGCCGCGTCAAGGAGTTCGGGCAGGACCTATTGCAAGATCAGGTATACCCTACCGTCCAAAGGACTGGGCAGAAGTCACATCACACGACCTAAAGTGTGAACAGAAGGTTACGCGTGAGACTGGTTGTTTAACTAGATTTACAATTGAGATAGTGAACGACAAGGAGACTGGCAATGAGAAGAGGCGATTTTACAATCCAAGTACGAGTACACTCCGTAATACTTAATCCTTGGATCCTTGGATCACTACAAGCGTTGTTTAATTTTTCCTCTTTATATATATACATATACATATGTAGTATTTTAAATTAGTAGAATGAGAAATCCGGTACTTTTAACTTCTCGCTGTAGACATGGCTGGGTAGAAAAGGCAGGAATAAGACGTTGACAAAACTGAGTTGAAGAATTACCATCTTTATTTTCACACATATCAAATCATCTTTATGGCAGACAAATAACTTTTCAGTCTTCGTTGAATGCAATACTTTTTATATGCAGGGATAAAAAGATGCGACGTCATTTCAGGTAGGAAAGCATAAGAGGTGCAATGTTGTTTGCATAGCTCCTCGCGAAGCAGAATTTATACTGCGTAGATGCATATGTGAATCAAAGACGTGATTGGTTAATGTTACTTTTAGTTACCTTTTTCAAGCAGCGTTACATAACAATAGAATGATCTTGAATTTGGGAGAACAGAGGAATTTAGGGGGAGAACATAAAATCTAGAATCGTTAATTTTGAGGTCGCCACTTATTTTTATAAGTTATTTTTTTAGTTTATTTTGGTTTGCAGGCATTTCCTCAAAAAATCTCCTCCGTCTATGAAAAGAACATTAACAATATAAATATGAACACTTGAGTTTTAAATAAAACAGACAGAATATCCTGAATTCATTCAATGTACAATTCCATTTCGTTAAAGACACATATTTTACGAAATTTGACAGTTTTAATTTAGACACTATAATTTTACATAAATCACTTAAGGTATTAAATTTAACAGTATTAAGGAAAAATGTTTTATAAAATATTTTTCATAACTGAACAACTAAATAACAGCCGCTTAAAATTAGCATTTCTAATACCCCAAGGACAAGCACAAGTTTTAAACGAGAACCTTTCATAGTAAGATGGAAAATGTCCATGATGAGTCAAGGCTTGATTAAGATACTTATTACTCACACACCTTCTTTTACTTACTATTGAAATTAAATTGCAAGTGAACCTTATTTGGTATCAGGGTCATTCCACCTTACCTGCCAAGAAACACACTTCTTTTTCTCAGCAAGGATTTCAGGCAATCAAAAGAGGTTTTTAAATCAAGCTTTATAACTTGATTTTCAGTGGCAGACTTTCCCAGTCTATCGGCTAGCTCATTACCGGTAGTGCTGACATGGCTGTTCGACCAAAAGAGTTTAACGTCTCTAAAGAAGCCAAGAAAGATGAGCATGTTCTTTATTAGATAGTTCTTGGAATGAAAGTCCGTAATTGAAATAATAGCACTCTGACAATCGCTATAGATGTCTACAGAATTTTGCGTGAAATCTGAAATTGAGCCAATACAAAGCCTCCTGTAAAGCCACTAGCTCTGCCTGATAGACAGATACATTATCAGATAATCTATACTTTCCTTGTAGGCTTAATTTGTCACGTGAAAAGGCGCAAAAAGCTGCCATCTATAAAAACAGTATAATCTAATATATTTGGGAAGCCCTTATACCAATTCAATTTCTTCGATAGGACGGGTGATAAGAACAGAAAACATCACCCAAGCAGCAATCAACGGTACCATTACCTGCTTTTTCTTGGTAAATAGCATGTGCTTTTTCAGTCAAAATATCAATAGGTATACATCCAGCCAAAATCTGAAGAGCCACTGTCAAAACAGTTCTAAAACACTTAGAAATTACTAAGAGAGCGATTCTGTGAATTTGTAATATTTTCACGCGTATTCAGACCGAACCAGTCCACAATGAGCCACATGCATACAAAACCTTTCTCTCAACAGCTCTCTTATATAAACTCTTATAGTAACTCCCAGATATTTAATTGTCTTAGAAACTTTGATTGATTGATCATGCAATTTCCATCTAGGATATAATGATCTAGTATTACTTTTTGCACTACCCAAAAGAAAACTTTTCTTTGGATCAAACTTAACTTCCAAAGACAACTTTTCTAACTCTTCAGTGGCACAACTTAATGCACTATCTATAGTATGACTACCACTTGCCTTGGCCAATAAAACAAAGTCGTCAGCATGGGCTTGTATACCAACATTTTGTGGTAGTGTAACTTTTAATGCTGTATTCGTTATGATATTCAATATAAGTGGACCAGATATTGACCCTTGGGGACAACCTCTTTGATAATTTCTACGATACCACTTGTTGCCATGATATAAAGAGACTTTCCTAACATTCAAAAATCACACATCAATAAATTGGATATTTCTTGGACATTTCATGCTTTTTAATTCTTTTGATAGAATCGGCCACCAAACATTATTGAAAGGGCTCTTGGCATCTAAAGATAAAATTGCAGTATGTTTTCTAAAATTAGAGGTGTCAGAGCCTTATGGAAGGCCATCAGAAATGTTAAAGAGAAGTAACTAAACTAAAAAAGAATTAATATTAACTTAGAAAAGAGATAAGATATAAATAAGTATATTTATAAATTAATATAAGTTAATTAGCAAAATTAAAAATTTAATTAAGTTATACTTTCTAAAAATAAAATTTTTATCACTAAGTAATGAAGCTTCTGTATGCATATATGTAGCATACATCTGTGTATGTATTGTAATTATTTATTGAATGTATTTACTTGTGTACCTATGTATTATTTGTATGTATTTCATGTATGTATGTATTGTATTATATGTATGTATGTTCTCAGCATTAGAGAAAAACGGCAGCACCTACAGCCTCAAATTTTGAGTACACGTAGTCTTCCTAAATTATTTCTATTCTTCACGGGCCAATGCCATTTGACAAAGCATAAAATATTTAAATTTTCTTTTATATTTAATTTGTCCGTTATTGGTTAACAAACCAAGCAGTTTATTCAAAGATATTCGATACCTCAGTTCACTGAAAACACTCTCATTTCGAAATTATTTACTTAAAGTGCAATTAAAATACTTTTAGCTCAAAGATCGCTATTCGCAATTTATTCAATGTTATAACTCAGTTCATTCAACAGATGCTGAGTTCGACTGAAACTTAAATTAAAATTCACAAACACATTTTAAGTTATTGACATTCTCGGTGCATGTAATAACAATCATAGTGATCCTGTGGTCCTAGATGCACAAAGTAGCAATACAGTAACGAAGTGAACGTCGTCCGAGGAGCAAAGCTCGATGACCATGGAAATCTTAGATCGCCAAAACAGCTATCGCATCGAAATTTCAGATTCATCGACATGGAAATATTAGATCGCCAAAACAGACAGAAGACGCAGTCCAAAAAACGGCGATTGTTTTGCCAACATGGTAAACCAGGCAATTCCTTCGGAAGAAGTTGGTCAGCGAAGCGTAACCTAACTGGTGTTACGGCATCTTTCTCCCTTCTCTGGTCTTTCTTTGCTGCCCTTTAGCCCTTTAAAAAAACACGGCCTGTGCGAGACTCCTTCTGTTGCCTCCGTACTTCATTGTTCTGCGTCTGCTCTTTGCAAGGACGTAAGAGCTCACTCGCCCCATCGCCCCCCTCCGTCTTCTCTTTTTCAGTAACTCGTTTCTGCCGAATGGAATTGGGCATCTTATACGGAATTCGGTAATTTTGAGTTATCAGCGTTATCACCTCCCACCCTCTCTGAATATGTAGTTCTTGTCTGGCCCGTTCCTCGCTCATGGTTAATTTCAGACCATGCATTTTTTATAGTATTAAAGGGGCTGTAAAAAGCAATTATTAAAAAAAAATTTAAAGAAAATAGACAGCGAAATTAGCGACGCCATTCGCTGAGTTGAAATTTGGCGATGTGTCACTGAATGACAATCTCGATTCCTTTTTTAGCACCAGTGTTATTAGTTTCGATCCCCACTGTATGTCAATCACTTTTCAAATAAAGCGATGTTGCCAACCAACGGTGTCGGTAAGACTTATTTTTAAAGAAATAACAAAGCGAATGTTAAAAAAAAAAAAAAGTACAACAAAAATAAAAAGACGTTGCCACCGAATGTTATCGTTATGTATTATGTAATGTATTTCAGCACTTAACGCTCTATCAATAATAAGAATCTAGAAATAGGTTGTTTATAAATATTTTGTGATTTTGCTGTTGAATTTTATGGGTGTGAATAGGAAGAAAATGACATTTACACTATAATTAATAGGACCATAAATTAAGAATAATTCGGAGTCACGCGGAAATCGAACTCAAAAATAAATATATCACCTGTAAAATCACTACACACATCTTCAAGAATCCTATACAAATTTCAGGAAGTAACCAGATGACACCGATGGTACGTCACAATGACGAGAGTGTAAGAGAGTGATATATAAGGAATACAGGCAAAGAAGTAAAATTGTTCGCAGGCGCTTTATAAGCATTTCAGTGCAATAACCGAATAGTTATGACACAAAGGACGCATTTGGATCATTTTTTACGTGGTAGAATTATCGGCCGTCTGGAATGTGGGCGTACCCAACTGGAAGTATCAGACGAACTTGGAATTGTCCAGAGTATCATCTCCAGACTTTGGCAACGATTCCAAGATGATGGTAATGAGAGTAGACGTTACAGCACAGGTCGCCCCAGATTTACAACGCTGAATAAGGACCGGTATTTGGCAGTTACTGCCAAAAGAAACAGGCGGAGCACAGCCTCAGACCTGTCTCGTCAGCTCTCTTCAGCCACTGGTAAGACAATTTCAAGGCAGACCGTGTACAGACGCTTAGGGCAGATTGGTCTATATGCTCGTAGACCTGTCAGATGCGTTCCACTTACTGCAACTCACTGTCGCCTGCGGTTAGCCTGGAGTAGAGAGCATGCATTGTGGACACCGCAACAGTGGGCTTGTGTGATGTTTTCCGACGAGTCCAGGTTTAGCTTGCAGTCTGATTCTCGCCGGACTTTCATATGGAGAGCTCCAGGTACCCGTTACCACCAAGAAAACATCATTGAACGACACCGTTACGGTGGTGCAGGAGTGCTCGTTTGGGGTGGAATTATTCTGGGTTCCAGAACTGACCTGCATGTTCAAATTGGAACCATGACAAGCCAAATCTATCGGGACGTCATTCTGGAACAACATGTACGTTTGTTTCGGGGCGCCATGGGCGCACAATTTGTGTTTATGGATGACAACGCCCGTCCTCACCGTGCAAACATCGTAAGCGAATGCCTTCAATCGGAGGATATCACCCGTATGGACTGGCCAGCATTCTCACCGGACTTGAATCCAGTAGAGCACGTGTGGGACATGCTTGGCCGACGAGTTGCAGCCCGTCAACCTCCTCCTACATGTCTACCGGAACTTCGGAGAGCATTGCTTTTTGAGTGGTGTAATATCCCCCAAGATCAGATCGATAATTTGATACTCAGCATGCCTAGGCGTTGTACGGACTGTATTGCATCGTCTGGGAGACATACAATGTATTAACAATCATACCAACCATGTAATATTGGTTTTTTGTAAATAGGTTTATTTTGTAGGAAGAAAAAATCGCTATTTTTTTTTAATAATATGAAACATATAACATCTTTTTTTGCTCTTTACCTTTTGTTTAATAAATAAGCTTTACAAATAAGTCAAATTTGTTTTGCTTCTAACTCTTCCTTTGCCTGATTTTGCATTATCCTTAATTTATGGACATGAGTGTAGTTCACATTCTTCTATACGAGGAGCAAACCGGGAATTCTTTGACGACGAGTTTGGAGGCTTCTTGCATAGATTAATTATGTGGGCTTTTTTGAAAGTTCATCTTGATCCCCATTACAATATCTTTCATACAACTTCGCTTTATCACACTTGAACACTAGAAATAATTCAAAGTTTTTTCTGTAATTTGCTCCAGGGAGAAAAAATCGCTAATTTGTTTTAATAATATCAAACATATAGCATCTTTTTTTGCTCTTCACCTTTTGTTTAATAAATAAGCTTTACAAATAAGTCAAATTTGTTTTGCTTCTTTGCCTGATTTTGCATTATCCTTAATTTATGTACATGAGTGTATAATATTTGTTAGGATATGTAGTATATTGTTACGAATTTTGTATTTAGATAGCTAATTTTAGTATAATTATAATTAAAATTTTTGTATTTCCCCGTACAATGCAGCGCCAGACAAATTTTAAGAGAAAGCTATGCCGGAAAAGTAAAAATACAAGAGCACGTGCATTTATTATTGAGTAAATGGGTATTTCGGTAATTTGAATTTAAATTGAATAAATGTAATTGACCACAGTTTTAGCTGTAACCGTAATTTCACACTCTTTTGCTTTCCAGAAATCTCGAGAAGCAGAAAGTACTACAAAGACCTCGCGCGGCCGGTTGAAAACTATTTAAGTCCGAAGAGAGTCAGTTTAGTTACTACCCCACGACGAAAAATTTCACCTCAGTGGCAAAGTGCCACCTTCTTTTAACAACTTACATTCTGTCAATGTGACACCTTCTTAGATTAATTTTACCTCCAGGATGCTTTGCAGAAAGACAACTGGCAAAAAGCCTGCAAGTCCATGCAGGCTATGACCAGCATAAATAGAGATAAATGGAAATGGAATGGAATGTTTAGTTACTGTTGTTGTGAGTTGTTATATCTGCGTGAACTGAGATATCTGAATTAGCTTTCTCTTTATATACGCTTTGCATTGCGTTGCATTTTAACGTTTTTAGTAGTCTGAGGGGTAACTGTTGATTAGATTGCGTGATATTGAGGATACTTGTACGAATATCTCTGAGGAAAATTCTAGCGCTCTGATATGTTTCTTTTGATAAGAATAAATTTATCCTATTACCGGGTTTGTGCATTCAATCTATTACGAATCTATACGCACGCAAAAATATACACTCATTTCTAAAAGTTTAGCACGAAGATGTAAAATGCAAAAAAAATCAACCAATACTGCTTTGATTGACACAAAATTCGGCAGGAAAGTAGCATATATATTTATGCATAAAACAAAATCAATAATTATGTACAGAAATGAAAACAATATTAAATTTTTTTAAGTTATCAGATAATGACATACTGGAGACTTAAACAGAATTATGTATAAAGGGAAAATAAACAGCATAAAATGAAAAAAGGACATTAATAGGGTATGTGATCCCCCCCTCCTCTGTATACAAAGTTTACACCTTGTGACTATGCTTTCAATTAGGTGGTCAACCACCGCAGAATTAAGCAATCGCCATTCTTCTTGTAGAGCAGTTTCCAGCTCAATAAGAGTGGTTGGAGGTGAGAAACGTGAAGATACAGCACGGCCGAGAGCATCCCAAAGATTTTCAATGGGATTAAGGTCGGGCGAATATGCTGGGCACGCCATACGCGTAATCCCTTCACTCTCCAGGTAGTCATCGACGATGTCAGCTCTATGGGGACGTGCGTTATCGTCCATTAAAACAAAAGCAGGGCCAACCGCTGCAGCTTATAATCTCACATTGGGTTCTAGGACTTCATCTCGATACCGGACAGCTGTCAAAGAACCCCGTTTAAAGATGTGCAGGTCGGTGCGGTATCCTAATGAAATCCCTGCCCACACAATAATGCTTCCGCCTCGGAATTCGTGATGTTTTGGGATATCTACTCATATATGATGTCTACTCATATGTAATCTTCGGCGTACAGTAGCTGCGGATATCGCCTTACCAATGGACGCTGTAACCATAGATGTCACACGTGTGGAGGTCTGTCTGCGATTCCGCTTGGCTACAATAGCAATATATCGATCTTCCGCGGGGGTTGTAACCCTTGGGCGACAGGCTACGGGCCTTCGGACAACTGTCTGTGTGATTTGGAATTGTTTCCATAAACGTGAAATTACAGAATGATGAACGCCGAAGAAAAGAGCAACATCTGTGATCGACTGTCTTGCTTCAATGCGCCCCACAGCACGCCAGCGCTCAGAATCTTCCATTCGTCTTCTGGAAGTCATAGAAATCTTGAAAACAAATTGTACGAAAGTTTTAAACACCTGCTATCAGCCCTTACAATCAACTTCTGTAACCCTTCATAAAGATGGCTTCTTATAAGACTTGCCCTTTTTGCACATTTCTTGACATGAAAGCGCGATTGGCTGTTACCTAACATATTTTCATACTTCCATCTACCTCTGCAGCGAATTGCATCCTCTTCAATTCTGATTGGCTTCCAGAAATTAGCATTTTCCTCTCCGTGCTTAACTTTTGAAAGTCAGTGTATTTATATTATATACTATGTATATATTATTAGAAAAGGTTTTTTGCATATCATCTCCAAGGAACAAGAATTTAATTAAAACTATAAATTATATGAATAAATTTTAGTTTGTAGTTTAAAGCGATAAATTTTTGGAATAAATTTTAGCCAATATTTTAAGTAAAGCTTTACAAACTTAAAATTTTTGAAGTGAAACTCTATAAACTTAAAAGGATCCTGGATAGATAGATATATAGGGCCATACATGTAAGCGTAGTTAGCTTTTTTTTTCCAATTCCTGTTTTCTTAAAACCTTTTTTAAAAGTTTAACTTTCTGTTGTCATTTACCGTTTTAAAATTTTGTTTTGCCGTGACTACGCGCTTCAAAGCTGTAAAGTTACATATATATAAATAATATTAAAAGTGACCCATTATCTGATCTCTGTCGCGCAATTATTCCTGGAATGCGAGAAAATCTAAACTCAGCATCCAAATATTAATCTATTATGTATCTAAATATAAATTTTCTTGTATTGTGATGCGCAATATAATCTGTTTAATGTAATCATGCCTTGGTATAAAATGTCTTTGCTGTGTAATCTCGCTCTTTTCGTTTCTTCTCGCTTGTTGTAGCAACACGCTGTTGCCTTCAAAAAATATATTTTTCAAATACAAAATGTAAAACGTTAAATGCGATGTAAAACGTTCTTTCAGGGCAAGGCTAGCGCAGAGTTGGTTTGTGTTGGATTAAAATGCTAACCATGAATAAAAAAAGAAAGAACTGAATGCGGGCACGTCTGCAAGTTTCTGGTTTATGCACCTAGCTACCAAAAGACAAATCTTGCAAAGAGTTTCTTATATATGTATGTAATTCAACTGCCCTACTTTCGATTTGTGCCCAAGTACCACTAAATCGTCACACCAGAGGAATTATGCGATATATATATATATAATATAAATGTATATAAAACCTTGAAACACTATCGTTCAAGTTTTAACTTTCTAAAGAACCATATAAATGTATATAGTATATATATATATATATATATGCCTGTGTATGTATGTATGTATAATATCTTGATGATTGGGAAAGAGCTGTGGTGGATTTGGGCAGTTGTTTTATTGCGTAACGTTGTTTTAGACATTTTAGTCTATGATTTTTATCATAAAAAATTTTTCGGTTCTACGAAGCGGATTAGAATTCATTTCAAGTTAAATTACCAATTATGAAGCTTTTTAATTTACTTTAGTACTTTTACTAAATTACTATTACTTTAATTAGTACTTTTTAATTGGTAATTAAAGCGCTTAATATTGTTATGAATTTTGTACATTAGATAGATAATTTTAGTGAAATTATATGCGAAAATTGTATGTTTTTCCGTGTAATGTAACATAAAGATCTGAGAGAAAAGACTCTCTCAGGAAAAATAAGAATATAGGGGCAAGTCAATTGAGTAAATGGCTATCTCACTAATTTGACGCGATATCGCCACGCTTAGCGACATTTTGGCCTGTATAACTGTAACGGATATTGTAACTGAATAACTGTAATTGATGCTCTGTAACCGTTTTCGGCTCTCACATGCTTTCCAGTAATTTCTAGAAGCAGAAAATATTGGAAACAACTGACGGCCGGGTGAAAACTATATAACACCGGAGAGAACATCTGCTCTCAGTGTTGATGTGAGTTGTTAGTTCAGCGTGAGTTTGAAATACTGAGATATGTCCAGCTTAGCTTCTCTCTTTAGATGTACTTCGCATTGCGTTGTGTTTAACGTTCTTGGTAGTTTGAAGTGTAACTTCTGATCGTACTTTAATACTGTTTTCGTGGAAAATTCAGAACTGTGAACTGTTTCCTTTAATAAAATAAATTTTAACAATCTAGCATTGGTTCTGTGTGCCTTCAATCTTTACAAACCGGTACGCACGCAACAATATGTATTGTTACTAAATTATATTCAGTGCAAAGAATTAAAAAGGAAGGGGCCTTCATAAGAGATTTTGACCTTTTGTATCTCTAGCCCTACTTTTAGCACTGCTCGGTTTAGTCCTTCTTCCCTTTACTACGGTCTAACTTTCTTTCAAACATTCTTGAATGCTACTAGGAAAAGACTTTCAAATCATTATACCACCCTGAGAGGTTCTAGGTTTGAACGAACTTTTATCACATCATTTAAAGAATCGAATGTCGCTTTATGTGTGTTGTTTAGAGCTATAAAGCTCTAGCCTTTAAGGCATCATAGGGAGAGCATTGATGGGCCTCTTCATCGTTCTTGTGCGTTTTCTGTGTAGCAAAGTTAATCTTCCTTTTCTTGCACAAAGTTTGTAACTCGGGGCTATCAATAAGAGAAGGGGGAGCTTCGCGGTGTTTGAAAACTTCCCTCCGGCAGAAGTTTGAATGATTTTGCAAAAAAAGAATTTTAACGAGAAGCTGATACGAATCTTAGTCGTTAGTTAACCAAGTTGCAGTAAAACTTCGACAATATGTGTTTTGGACTCCATAGTGCAGAATTACCAAATATTCCGAATTATCGGACTTAGTAAGATTATGCAGCAAAAATACTGTTTTGTAAATTTAAAATATCATGAAAATGCAAAATTTCAAAAGAAAGTATACGCAGAAGAACTCTATGTGTCTTACATTCGTTTTGCTTTGCTTAAAATTGGTCAATTAAATGAAAATAGTGCTCAATATCATAAAAGTGTTTTTATTTTTATTTCTATAATCTGTTTATTTCATTATTTTAGCACTTTTGTTTTCATTTTAAATATCTTTTATTTTAACACTATAAGGTTAAGAACTATATTTGTTGTTCATTGATATCAATCTTTAAAAGAATGTTAATATAATTCCCACTGTGCGCTTAAAATTCACCAATTAAATGAATGACGTGGTCAGCTTAATACTCATTAAAATGTTTTTTTTTTTTTTTTTTTCAGAATCTGCTTTTTTTTTAAGTAATTTTGTTTAATTTTCAGAATTAGTTTTTTAAAATGACTAAGGTTTCGAATAGTGTTTGTAATTCAGTTGAAAAATTCTCAAATAAATTAAAGAAATACTCAACAATTCACACATTTTTTTAAAAAAAATTGATGTGTTTATTGACAATGAAAAACAAATGATAAAATTTACAAAGCGAAGTCTTCGAAAAAAATTTCGAGTATTATAAATATACATGAATATTTACAACAGGAAAACAATGCTTCTTTTTTAAAATAACCAATGTCAATAAATCACATAACAGCAAAATCTGTGTATCAGAACATCATATTCTTCGAAATTTTATTTTTTAAGTACTGAACACATTAATTGTTCTGTAACTTGGAACACCTCATTTTAAAAATTTTATTTACAAATTTTCAAGCAGGCTACGTTCATAATTCGGTATGACATAATGTAATCAATAGGAGCATAAATAGACATTCTATATTAGAGTATATGCATTCAGCTGGAAAATTTTCTAACGCTTTTTCAATAAATTTCACTTTAAAGGCAAGATTACTAGTTGTTGGTAATTTACTGGTAAGCTGACAAAAAATAAAAATGGACAACACTCTATAAGCTTCTTCACATATTCTCAATATACTATTTTACAAACAAGGCACTACACACTTGCAGAAAGACTTTTCATATATATTTACACACAAATCTTATTCACAGATAATTTTTACATGATTAATATTCTTTACGGAACTCAAAGATAAAAGATATAAAGAAAAGGACTCGGAATGTTCTAAGGAATACTACATTTATCCAGAAGTTTGACCATCGTCCAGCGAATGAAACACATGGATGACATATTCTATTTTAGAATATTAAAATAAATTCCCAGAATTAATTACTTAATCCTAGGAATGCTGGTCTAGATATCTTGTTGATCATCATTAATGATTATATTATTATTTTTCTGAAATCAATTATTTAAATCCAGAAAATGCATTTTAAATACCTAGCAAATCTATATCTATACCACTGTAGATTTTTCCTTTAATAGTCTAATTATAAACAATACTAATTTCCTAGGATTAATTATTTCATTCTAGGAAATTTGGTGTAGGTACTCAGTCAACCTTTTACTGATTATGGATTGGGCCAGCAGTTTATTGATTATTACATTATTTTTCCTGGAATTAATCATTAAATTCTAAGAAATTTAGCTAGATATCTAAGCAATCTAAGCATGCAAACGTAGCCCTTATGTATTTGGCTTTAACAGTCTAAAAAAAGTAAATCCAAAAGTAATTTTCTAGAGTTAATTAATTCTAAGAAATATGGTCAAGGTGTGCAGTCAAAATTTTGCTGGTTATATTTTAATTAATTAAGCAATGATAATTATAATATTATTTTTCTCAAATTAAGTATTCGATTCTAGAAAATAACTTAATTACCTAGAAAAACATATCCATATTAATAGTTTTTGTAAATTTTCTTTTAATAATCTAATAATACCTAATACTAATTTCCTAGAATAAATTAATTTTATTCTTGGAAATTTGGCTTGGGTCAGTCAAGTTTTTGATGATTATGGACTGGGTGTCAGTAGCCCATTAACGATCGTATTATTATTTTCGTGGAATTAATTACTGAATTCTAGGAAATTTAATCCAAGTATCTAGGCAACATACTGCAGAGATACATATAAGCCTTTTCACTTAATATTAACAGTCCAATTACATAAAAAACTATGTTTCTAGAATTAATTACTTGATTCTTGAAAATTTGGAATTAATTATTTAATTTTGCCTAGACAATTTATTTTCGACTACAGATTGGATTAGAGACGAGTAGTTATCACATTTGTTAATTTCCGCATTTTAAATCAACTGCGATTTTAAGCATCTCCCTCCGAATTCTTAGATCTTTTTACCCGTTTTAAAAAATACTCATGTAGCAGGTAATTTACGTCCGATTTTTGATTCTAGAATTCACTAAAATACTGGTTACTAACTCCAAATTTAACTACCCTTACAGAGATTAAAATTGGTTTAAATATAATTGGTTTAAATGTATTTCAAGAATTTGTATTAACACTTCTTTTTTTAAATAGCAAGCTCCAAACCGTTGATGCGTTTCTTTGATTAGCTTAAAGCATTCTAACGGAACAGAAGCGATCTTTCTTATATTTACAAGTTTTTCAAGCATTAGGCCTGCTTATTGTGACATCACTAAAATCAAAATGACGGACTGAATTTAGGACTGATACAGAGTTGTAAATTCTATGGTTCCATAAAGAAAATTAATATCCACCATCATTCTAGTTTAAAATATTCTTTGGGAAAAACAAATGCGTCCATCGTTGCCATTAACAATAAACTTGGTCTTTTAAACTATATACAATAAATAAATAGGACTTTGAAGGAAAGTAATATCTTTGGATAAAGTTTTGCGAGGAAATGCACACTGTCCAGCGAGAGAAAAAGTTCTTTGAGAGTCTTTGCATCCAATGAACTTCCAACAAACACGGTGGGCACGAACCAATTCAGCTGGTAAAAACACATCAATTCATTAGGAGTAGAGAATTGTTGCACATTTTTTTTTCTTCCTCTTTTTACGATTCAGCCGACTGGTGGTGTTTCAAGAACTCTTTCTAGCGCTGCTTTTTCGAAATGTGTTTTTTAATTGTTAGACCTCTGTCGCTAAGAGGTCCTCAGGACACGGTTGCGGGTAGTGGTCATCTATGACGTAGACACTGTTCCGTGAGCAGGATTCTCTTTCCAGTGACGGATACAGAGATGACTCACTGTAAAGAAAAATAAGGAATACGTTTTTTAACTTTTTCCTGACTACGAACTGGGGATAGATCATATAACACTTTTCATAAATTAAAAAAAAAAAAAATTTTTTTTTTTTTTTGGGTGTGCGTAGTGATGTCCCAAGATGATTAGAAGTTTGAGATTTATGTATCTCAAGAAAAATGAAGCAGAATAGTCATACCTTGATTTATTGTTATTTGCTAATCACATTTTTTAATTGTTTTCCAGTTTTCGTTTCTAGTTATTCGCTAGTGAACATTAGTTATTTTCTAATCATCATTTTTAGTTACTTGTTAGCCATCATTAGTTATCTGCTAGTTACCATTTTTAGTTACATATTTGCATCTTTTTTATTGTTACATTACTACTCATCAACTATTTAATCAGCTATGTTAGGTCTTAGCATCGGCTATGCTAGCTCTTAACTACCATTAATTATCTGCTAGTTTACATTATTAGTTTTTGCCGGTCATCATTAATTATTTGCTAGTCACTATTTTTAGTTACTTGCCGGTCATAATTTTTACTGTTACATTGCGAATCATCGACTACTTATTTACATTGCTAATCGTCATTTAACTTATTTGTTAGTTATAAACCTAAGTTTGCGGTATTTGCTAGTTGTGTAACATAAACCAGTTTCTTTAAACCGTTTTGAAAGATATCTGTGTTCAGGCTAGCTTTGCCATTATTAATTAAACTATAACTGTATTTTTTGTGACTACGAATGTATACTGAATAAGAAAGACATAAAAATTAAAGCAAGCCTTGCTTTGAAACAAATTCAAAGAGGGAAAATATCTAAAAAAAAATTGTGAAAGAAAACTTTGTAAATAAAAGCTGATTCCAAAATTTGGTTGCAGAGCAATGTCCCCATGAAATATTCCAGTTGAGGAGAGAATTCCAGTCCTTGAAATATTCCAGTTAATTCCATATTTTTGTAGTCAAGAATTTTCCTAACGCTTGCATCTGATCTAATTTACTAATTAATCAAAATTCCCCAAACCGACTTCACCAAAATGTAATTAATACTGTAATATATCAGTGAAAACTCCTTACATCTAAAAGAGCTCATATTTTACCTTTCTTTCAAATGAAATAGCTGAATCAGTAGTTAAAATTTTATTTACATTTTTATGCATCGATATCATTAGTGAAAAGAGAAATTTCCTTTACAAATTTCAACCGAGTAGTTCGAATAAGTAAGAAAATATATAATGTCGTGAATAAGTTCTTATTAAATTATCTAAAGTTTTGGGGAACATTTAATAAAAAATTAAAATTCTCATTTAAAAAACTTTGTATTTATGCTAGATTTCAGAACTGAAATATGTCATTTCCATTATTTTGGGACTGAGAAAAATTCGAACGGACTTTTCATTAAAATTTCCTTACACATACAAATTTCAGACATATTGGAAATACGTCTGAATTTACTTAATCCAATACTATTTAACTGCTAGCAAGTAATATTTACAGTGGTATATATACAGCATAAGTATTTTTCGGTGCACATAGAACAATATTTATGAGCCAACATAAAGGACTTCAGAACATCTTGTAAAATTTCTATCTATTATTAGCATTTCCTTAAAACCTAATTTAATTAATTTCATTATCCTGTTAGTGTCTGTTTGCTGCATACCATAATAATAAAAACATTAGGAATAGTATTTGAAGCAAATACTTTACTGCTTCCCGTAATTTAATAATGACAACTAATCACAGCTGCCAGCTTTGAAATTTAAAAAAGCAGGTTAGTTATAATACGATTATGATTTAAAATAAACTAATATTTAATATAAATTTAACTCTTTTTTTCTAATTTTATTTTGTAATTTTCTTACATTTCTAAGCTTTTATTTATCAAAATAATTAATAATTAATGTGCACGGTGAATAAACTTAGCAATGTGTCATTTATTGAAGTAAAATACAATTAAATGTATATATGTACTTAAACATTAGTTGAATTTTCACATAAAATTCTGCAGTAGATTAAGACAGGGTTTCTCAAATTATGGTACATGTAACACTTAATTGTACATTACACTATTCTGTAGTAAGATTTTTTTCTCAAAAGATTTAAATGAATGTGCGGAATGGAATGGTGCCCCTTTTCGTACATATATTGGGACATGATGGAAAATATATTTTTAATTCTTATTAAAGTGGTACAAAATTTTAAGTTTGACAACCCCTGTTTCAAGATAATTCAAATCAAATCGAATTTAATGAGAAAACTTATGCTGAAAACCATCAGAAATGGAATTTGCTCAGTATAAGCTTTATCAGTGCAATACATTTCATTTACTGCTAGAAAAACACTTTTCTTAATAAACTTTCAAAATGAAAAACCGGGACGTTTGATGAATGACAACTGTAACAAACATTTTTTTCTCAAGGCCTGACTCTTTCTGCTTTTATATGTTTTATTCATTTTCATCTAATATTTATTATTATTTTATCGATTCTTTTCTTTTTGAATAACCTGATCATTCATAATTTCATCTATTCGGGTTTCATTTACTGAAGATAACCATTAAATAAATTACTGAAACAGGCACTAACAGGATGAAATTATATTAAAAAAAATATCATTTATTTATGTACACAATGGATAATAATAAATATAATAAATACATTTTTTAAAAAGGAACTAGATCACAGATTGTGGAGATATTTGGATTCAGTTACCTTTTACTAGAGGGTAAGTGTTGAGTGGGGAGAGAATCTCTCCTGTCTAGTGTCCTGGGTGCACATTCGTGCTCTAAGTCCGTCGTCTCCAGCATCTTGCTGGTTCGGGTGCTGCAAGTGCAGTCCGTGTTTAAAAGTTTCGTAGATTTAGTCCTTTGAAGGGGGTCCTCGCCCACCTTCTGGTACAGTGAAGAGTCTTGTCCCTCATTTGTCATTTTGAGGGACTTGTGGGGGTGGCCCGATAGGCTCAAAGTGTTGATTATTTGGTTATCTAAACACTTATTGTTCATAACACTATTTTGTTCATTTTGCCTGCACGCCTCGGCGTCCAGTTCACGCTGCTCGCGCTTTTCTCTGTATCTTTTTCTGCAGTGCCAACCAAGGACACCACAGATCACAAGTAGCAGCATAAGCACTACTGCCACTATGAGGACAACGGACGAGGAATCACTTGAATCACCTTTCATCACACCCTCTTCTTCTTCGGAGACTTGATGGGCGAGCTCGAGAAGCGCTGTAGGGTTGATAGCCAAGCCATTGTTGCCACCGTCGCCCCTGTTCGTTTTATCTGGGTCATCATCAGCATCGATGACCAGTTCTGTTCCGTGGTAATCCCGACGTCGCGTGGTTGTAGTCAGAACACCTCCGTCGATGCGACTAGAGATGAGGCCGTTGCCTTTTGGTACGCCAACAACAACAACTGGCGTATCCAGTATTCCGTCCGGAGTTTCGCATTGCTTTCCATGAAAACCGTCTTTGCAGTGACACACGAATTCGTTCACGAGATCCTCGCATTTTCCGCCGTTGAAACAAGGAGCAGACAGACACTCATCGATGTTGACCGAACAGTCTTTTCCTGTAAATCCAGCCGTACAGTCGCAACGGTAATCGTTCACGAGATCGTGGCACGTCCCTCCGTTGGAGCAAGGTTTGGTGAGGCAGTCGTTGACATTGCTCTGACACATGGCTCCCATGAAGCCCGGAACACAAGCGCAGCGAAAGGAATTGATTTCATCAATGCAAGACCCACCGTTCTGGCACGGACTATTGACGCAGTCATCGATGTCGGACTCGCAGTTGTCTCCTGTGAATCCTGTTGGACAGACGCAACTGTACCAATCCTGTTTGTGCACGCAGCTGCCACCTAGACAGAAATGCGAGGAATTAATACCACATGAAATATTATGATCTAGCAATTAATTAATTTTTTATTCTGAAGACACACTTTTTATGTAGTTAATATTTTATGCATTTTATATATATATATATATATATAATGCATAAAATGTCTAGGCAACATACACAGGGCCGCTGCAAGACATTTTGCCGCCCTCATCAGGCCCCTGGCAAGGGCTTCAACGTAAAGTAAATTTTAATGCACTTTACATTTTTGGTTGATTTATTTCTTTTTAATAACTTACCATTTTTGCAAGGGCTTGGTTCGCATATATCCTTCTGTCTGTCACATTGTAGCCCATCGAAAGCTTCGGGACATACACAGAGATAGCCGCTGGGTCCGTCCACGCATGTGCCCCCATTGTGGCATGGGTTTTCTGTGCAAGTGCTAGCCGCCGTCTCACAGTGTCTTCCAAAAAATCCAAGAGAGCACTCGCAAGTGTAGTTTTTGCCAGCACTCTACAATAGAAAAATTACGTAAGAAATATGTAAAAATAACTTTAAAATATAACAGGATAATAACGTTAGACACATAAAAATAATGAAGAAATTGGTAGAATACATTTTACTCTAACTGCCACAGTTAGGCATAGATTTATATTTTCTTTTTCTCTTTCGCTTTAATTGCAACTTGATATATCACCGCCCTGCTGACATATCCTTTTATTCAAGTCCTTATCTCTGAGAAGTCATGGATGTTTGTAAACATACAAAGTCTGAGGCATGGAGGGACTTATAATACATTCAAGCCGAAAGCTCTTTTGAGAGGTTGGTGGTAGAGACAGAGGGGTGTGGGCTCTCGGAACTTTTCTTCGGTGGATTTTCCTCAAAAGAACGGAACTGGGCGAATTCGTATTGCCATTTTTAAGGTGCGGATGGCAGCGACAGTTGCAACACCTGCCTCTTGCATGGGATAAAATTCTTGAATATGATATACATTCTTCTATTCTAAATATAGTCTTTTAGAATATTGTAAGAGAATATATTCCTTTAGATATTCCATTCTAAAGGAACTAGCAACTTTCCGTACTATTTTTTTTTTTTTTTTTTTTTT